>JANHFX010003842.1:49419-84789 GCA_027560015.1 Chloroceryle amazona
CATCAGTTTGACTTGGATATGAACTCAGTTCCAGAGGTGAATATTCAGTGCTGCAAAGTGAGTGCTCCACCCAATACACTGATTATTCAGGTTCGAGAGATTTCTTTTCCAAATTTTCCACCCAATGTGTAGGGACAGAACACTTGGTATGAAACAACTACTTTCCGTATTTGTGGGAACTGTTGCTATGAGCAGATTCTAATCCTGTATGTAATGTTTCATTTGCAGAAAACAAAAAAAAAAAAACCTAACAACTCCCCACACACTACCCAAACAACAAAGAATTATTTATAACTGTTCTTAAATCATTTGAGTTTGTCCAGAGCACTTGATTGCTTGATAACCTCAAAGTAACCTGAAAATGTTAACTTGATAACCTGGACAAATAGCCTTGTCTTAGTTTGATTCCTCACAGCAAAGAAATCTGGACCAGTAAATTCATGTAATTCTTGCTCTAACTGTAGGATTGAGTAGCCATAGAATAGCAAGTTCCTTTTCATCTTTAGTACTTTCTCCTCAGTCTGTGGCTGTGAAGCTGTGCCCTTGTCATAACTTTGAACTTCTCTGAGCAAAATGCTGACTATACAAAGCTTAAATCAAATTTATGCCAAGTGCAGGTCAATTTAGCTGAGTTAGGTAAAAGCTTGAAGGTGCAGAACATGTATCCTTGGAGACAGTCAAAACCCAGCTGGATAAGGCCCTGGACAACCTACTGTAGTCAATGCTGCTTTTATAGGAGGATTGGACTAATTGATCTGCATGAACCCCACAGAGGCTGCTTGACATACAGCCTGTTCTAACAGCCATGACTCCAAAATGCTGCCCTAAATGTACAGCATCATCTGTGAGTTACCATTGTACAAAAGGGCACAGTCACTGGGAGAGAATATGTAGAATTGACATTAATATACTCTCGGGAGTTTTTTAATTAATTGCTTCAGTTAATACTCACTTTATCAGTGTGTGTCAAATAAGTGGGCGTTAAAAGGAAGCCTTGCACTGTGTCAAGTAAATGTAGGCAAAAAGGAGAATGGTTCTGATCGTGATTTACTGTTTCATGAATTTTAAAAAGTTGCATTTTTTTGACAGTTTCTCATACTGAATTCCAGTATTTTAAAGCACATTACATTTTCAAAAAAAATCAGAAGAGTTACAAGTTTTGAAAAACTTTTTTTTGGCCTCACTTGAGTTTCAACTATATTTACTTACTGTTCCTGCTTTCACTTCTAGCAGTGTCACTGAAATAAGTGCTTCATGGTTTGTTTCTTTTTCCTGATGTTAAAAGTCCCCCATTCCAAACTTCACTATCTGCATTATGGACTGAGGGCTAAATGGGAGGTTATAACAGCACTCACGAGGAAAGAAAAACACAGGTGTGTTTTGAATTTTTTTTCATGCCTGGAGTTACAGAATTAACACTTATTGTAACTATCTTGCTTCTCGATCTTACATGGGCTTCTAGACTGGGCTTTGTGCAAGAGGTTTGCATCACTGATGAGTGAGGATTCACACTGATTCTTAGGGTTAGGGTACTTAATAAGGGGATGTTTCTGGTCTAAGATTAAGTTGCTAAAAACCATGGACCAGCTGGTGTGGTATAGGGCTAGTGTGAGATTAGAAATTACTAGCAATGGCTCTTCTAATTAGAATAAGAAAAGTCCAAGGAGTTGATATATGGAAGCTAGGAAGAGGTACCTTTCATTCTCCCCTGTTTCAATGGTTTCTGAATTTTCTGTTCTATTTCTACCAGAATGATTCATTAACTATGAAACCTGGAAATATGTTTAAATAAAGTTACCACAGAATTTCCAGCCTGTTGCAACAGATTAAGCTCAGACCTTTGCCCAAGAAGATCTGCCAGGGAGTGCCCAAGGCTTTGCTCAGGGAAAGGTTAGCTATTGCTGGCAAGAGCAGAGCTGGTAGGAGGCAAAAGTTAAAGATGGGGAAAAGGGAAGCTGGTCCTGCAATACTTTATTCAGATCATTCTCCCTCAGCGGAGCCTGGAACTCTGAGTGCATCCTCTCAGTATCCTTATTTTACAAAATCAGTATAATGAGGTACATGAGGATACTTGGAGGGAGAGTGTTATAGGGAAATATATGTCTGGGTGGGGGGATTCCTCTATATTTGATACCAATTGTTGAAACCTGACAAGACTTGTGAAATAAAAAGAAACTGAGAGTTGGTTTCTTTCCATCCCTTAACCGCAAAGACAATGGAATGGCTGGTAGCTTGAGGTTTCATTTTGTTAGCCTTTTGTTTTGCTTAAAATAGTAACACTTTTTGCTGATTTCTTGATACCTGAATCTTCAAATGCACTTATCCTATCTCTTTTCCTTTTTCTTGTATATTAGAGAAAGTGGGCAATCAAGGAAGAAATGAACTATACAATGCTGAAAATAGTCAGTTGGACCAAGATGGAGTGGAAGAGAGAGAGAAAATAATTATTTTGGTCAGATTTCCCTACATCTCCTAATTACACAGACCTAGCATAATCCAGTATCACCGTATTTGTTAAGAATAACTGTGTGGATTAAGCTCTACATTTTGTTAATAGTGTTTTATTATTTATTTTTATTTGTTGCACATGAAGTCAATACTTCTTATGCTGGTGCTTCAGTCTTACATTGTTAGTCCAGAACTGGTCTTTTAATAACTTCTGATCTTGAACTGCAGTAAGATCTTCAAATGCAGGTTCTCCTGTGGTTTGAGTATTCATTTATGTGGCTCATGGAGCTGGGTTTTCTCACTGATGTCAAAACTCATGATGGTGATTCATCATGGTAGGATTAATTACTTTCTAACACTCTGTTGTCTGTTAGGGACCACATAGGAGTTTTAAGTGGCCTTAGTTTGGTGAGGTATGGGTGATTTCTTGATGCTGTGGTGTCATTCTTCCAACCTATATGACAGCTTGAGCCTCAGAAACAGAATCAAGTATTTTTATAAACAATCAACCTTTCCGCTTTCTGCTTCCATTTAAGTTGTCCAAATGAAAGTGAATGTCCCTGGAGAGATTTTCAAAATATTACATTCTATTCTTCCAGCATCCTAGTTTTGATAGCATAAGTGTTTTGTTCTTAATCTACAAAAATACTCTTCCTGAAGACAGACAGCCTCCATCAGTGGTGTGTTTTTATTTCCTATCTCCTTTCATTTGTAACAGACCATAAGATGAGTAGGTACTGTAGCTTGGGGTGTACTCATTTGATAGTACAAAATGACTTACTGGGCTATAAGGATGTCTGAAGAGATAACTTTGCAAAGTGCTTTGTAAAGAGTGGTGATAATTTATGCTTAGATTTATGTATTAGTTTTCTGGTTTGAGTACTTTTAAATTGTTTAAACAACTACCTCTTAATTTGCAAAATTGGCCTCTCTTACTAAGAACCACCCTTGAATCCCTACATATATCTATCTGAAGTTGACCATACAAAGCCAGAGGCAGAAAACTGTAGGATGTTCCCTAGAAGTGTGTCAGAAAGATTAGGGTCATGTTAATAAAAGCAGACTATCAGCTACTACACTGAGTTTTGAATGGCTGACCTATGAGCTGATTGCAGTCCAGGCACTTTAGTTTAAAAAAATATTTTGAGAGAATCCTTAAATGATTCTTGCTACTGTAACTACTTGGAATTGCTCCTGACTTTTGCATGATTAGCTGTTCTTTAGTACAATGACCTTTGCTTATTGGTCAACAGGGCTGGGCAATAGGGCTTTCCTGTGACTTTTGAAGAATATTTTAAAATCAGATCAAAAGCTCGTGAATCTTAAAGGTAAGTCACATGTGTATGATATTTATCATGGAGAAGAATTAGAGTTTTGTTTACATTTTGGAATCTTTAAATCTTTACCTTGTATATGTTGTTTACATACAAAGGTGAGAAATGCCTATAGCTGGCATGAGAAACTTATTCTTCAGCCCAGCTGTAGGATGAAGTGCTGAAATTAAAAATACTCTTTGAAGAGCACCAGAATTTTGACAGTGTCTACAGACAGTAATATTTCTGTGCATACTGTATCACATGGAAATTATTCTTTTACCCTAATTTTCATTAATAATAAATACTCTTAAGCCATAATTATATGTTTTCTCCTTCAGCGTGGGAAAAGCTCAATATACAGAAGAATTGCAACTTCATTGTCTGCTTGACATCTACCAAAGGGAAAAAAACAACAACAACAACAACAACAACAACAAATAAAAATAAAAATAAAAATAAAAAAATAAAATAAAAAAAAAAACCACAAAAACCCAGAAGTTACATATGCTGTGAAATATTTCTGTCAGAGGGACAATCAGTCCATCCATTTAGTGCACTGTCAGACATGTATCTTCTGTAGGTTAATGCTTCCTTTCTAATGCATTTTTTACAAAAGTGGACCTCAATATCCTAGATAAATGCAGGTTGAATATATGTAAATGAGGAAGGAGTACTTTTTAAATGTGGAATATTTTTAAGCATGGAATGCATCAGCATTTAGGATTTTTAAAAAATGCTTCTTTAAACTATAAGGATATAATCAGAGTAAAAAGGTATGTGATCCCTCCTCCTCAGTAATCAGGAAAATCTCATCAGTAAATGTGCTTATTTATGTCTGATTATATCATGGGAAATTCAAGGTCATGTTAAGCTTAGTGTTAAAAATAGAAATGTAAGAGGAAGCATTTGTCTTGCGAGTTTTTGGTGTTTTTATCCAACATCCAGTTCTTTTTTTTTTTTTTTCTATTTATTATCAAATACACTGTAATGCAAGTAAGGCTTTTTTTAAGGTTGTAAATGAAGATTATAATGTCATCATAGTATGCATCCTAAATATAAAGGTTGGTCTCACTAGAGTAGTTTTAGTTGTCCCTAGTAATTCTAGTTCTAGGAGAACCAAAGGGAAAAGCAAAAAACCTTATTTCTTTGACATCAGATTTAGAACTCAGCAAAACACAGAAGTTTGCATAGTCCCCAGACTGGATTTCAAAGAAGTGGTCTTCTATAATTACAGAGTAATTGAGTTTACAAGGGATCTCTTGAAATTGTTAAACACCCCTACTAAAAGCAGCATAAACTAGAGCCAGTTGTCCAAGGCCATCTCCATATTGACCCTTCTAGGATGGAGACTCCACAACCTCTCTGGGCAACGTATTCCAATGTTCAAGCACCCTTATAGTGATTGAATAGGAGAAACAAAACCTAAATAAAATGTTGGAAGTTGCTCTACCATCTATGTATCTTCTGATAAAGAATGTCAGTTCTGTATCAGCAAACACATGTTGCAAAGCTTTGCAGTTGTATACTCACTCCACTGCAGATCAAACTGTGTGTATGACAACTACATGGAACCAGTAGATTGGCCTAAAAGAAATGCTCTTACATTGCCCCATTTTCATCAATGGTAAAAAAGTTCAATATTTAAGTATTGTTTGAACAATGTTTCTAGTGTTTTAAAATTTTACTTCTCTCTCCAACTTGGCCTTGGTTTATTAGTTACAGGAAGTTGAATTTTATTTTAAAAAAACACCCAACTTGATGTTTATTTGAACTTTGTCATTATCTGAACTTTCCAAGTATCTTGAGATTGCATAGTTATACTGTAAATGCATAGTTATACTGTAAACTTCATGAGAATCGGCTTTCTTAAGTTTTCATACTTTCAGTTTCATGTGGTAGAACCTTAATCTTGAGCATTGTGTTATTACAGTGATTAATTTTATAAATCACATGTACTAACAGAATTTTCAGGATATGAAATAGAAAGAGCAAGTTGTGATGTTGTTAAAGGGAGAGATGCTGGGCAGAGTCCAAGATAGCAAGTGTGCATTCTAACCTGAGTGGTACAACACTCCAGAAAGATTGATTATAGTGAAGAAAACCCACCTAACCTCCCTGTGGGGACTGGGCATGCAGTAAACAGAAATCTGGCAGAGCAAGGGTGGTGTGATTTGATAGTCTCTGTCCCCTCTCAATTCCCCCCCTTCTCCTTCAGTAGTAAAATGGGAAGTATGTAGAGCTTTCTCTCAGTTCTAGGGAGCAACTTACCCTTTGTGGTCGGTTTTCTGGTAAGAAACTTCAGGGATGGTCTTAAGAACATGTTCTTCCTCCAAAGTCAACAGAGATCCGAAGGTACTAAAAGTCTTTTTATGGTTTGTTCTTAAGTCTTGTTACAATATAAGAGAAGAATTGGAATTAAACTAAAAAATTGCTTTGATTTTATAACTTAAAGGATGCACAACTTCGTTGTTTGTGTCACACGTGCAAAAATAACACTGGGATGTTAAAAAAAAAAGGGGAGCAACTTTGTGATTTAATTTAAATGCATTTTTAACAGCATGTTCTTTTCAGTCAGCACATTCTGGTTTAGATAAACAGTGTGTTGGCAAATAGTGGGTGACAAGGAGTGGCCAGTTAGCAGTTAGCATGTAATCACTGAATGAGTCATGAAATCAAAATTATAATTATGCCACTATGAGATCAGGTTTGCAAAGCCCTATGTTTGCAAATACACAAGTCAGTGAATGAGAAGGTTTGTTCCTCAGGGTTTTTTCAATGTAAGTGAATTGCAAAAAGGCACCTGTAAAATAAATTAATGGTGCTGAAATGCGAGCTGATAAAATTCAAGTGCCTCCTAGCTGCAGATGGCAGAGATGCTGACTATGGGTTTGCAGGTGTGTTCTGATACAATATAAAACACTTGTATTTTGTGTTTGCAAACACATTGATAAGGGTGTAATGCCAAGCTAGGATTTTCCAATTATTTGTACCATCCTCACAGTGGAAAAAGTCCAGACATCTCATTTATAAACAATATGGACTTTTCTTACTATGAGGAATAACCCTTAGTGGTAATAGCCAACAAGGTCCATTACCTGGCTGTATATGATGGCAATCTGTGATACAAGGACTGGTGGGTGGGAAGAAGGGACAGTCCAGACCGTCAGGACTGGGAGGCTTGAATGACCTTTCACTTATGATAGTTCAAGACCATCCTATCAGGATTTGACTCTAGGCACTGCATTTTTATAGCCACAGAAAATCACACTGTGCATAATGCCCTAAGAGGGGTCCTAATAGAATAATTGACTCTCTTTCCAGATTGATCAATAACATAGAAACCTGGATATTTGAAAAGATGAGTTTGCTCATCCAGTCAGAAACTTTATGCTTGGGTCTGTGTATGTTCAGGATGGCTTTTTATATGCATTTTGTTTTTCCTCTAAGCAAGTCTTTTCAGAATTTGCCTGTTGCTGTTCAGGATCCAACTCTAATGTAATACATGGGAATCACAAAGATAAAAAAGGAGAAGATAGTAAAAGCCTCCTTATTAATATTGCTGTTATTATCCACATTTTTAAAAATCTTGATGGTGTGGGGGCTGGGCTTAAAAGCCGTGCACCCCTAATGTTTCAGTTTCATTTGCTATATATAGGTAAACCTCTTCATTTCTGAAATATGCCAATTCTTTGTGCACCAGTCATTGCCAATGCACGTCTTCAATATTTAGTAATTCAAATGTGTGAAAAGCTGTTGTAACTTTTTAGAAACTTTGAAAATTCATTTGCACGTCATTTAAAGTTGGGATGTCTTCTCTGTGCCCAACTCATCTCTGAAGGATACGTCAGATGTGGCATAACTATCACTAAGGTATGCTTTTAGATGTGAAATCATAACTAGGTATTGTTTTAATCCTTTTTTAATGTTTTATTTAATGCAAGTAGTGTCGGTTTATGAAGTGATTAGTTCTAGAGAACTACTTATTCTCCTCAATAAACCATATTTGTCATAACAGAATCATTTACATAGTCAATAATTGTGATATTGCATATAGTGAGCTGTTATTTTGGTTGAAAAATATGCTCCTGGAGCAGATGCACTCTTGCTGAGGAAAAAGTTTCCTTTGTGATTCTTAAGTAAGGCACATGTGGAAAAAAATAATGTAGAAAAGACTCACAAACCTGCTATTTAATAAATTACTTTATTAAGTTGGTTTTGAAAGATATGGAGAGTAAGCTGACCAGCTGCATCTTTGCTTTTTTAATCAAGGATTACATGGCACCTTAGCCAGCAGGTCAAGTGCCTGTTATTTTTCTTTAATTTAGAGAAACCCCAGAACATACCAAGCAACAAATTACCCTTAGAAAAGTAACTTATATGCTTGGACCAGTATATGCATTGTATTATTTGGAGTTTGTGCTAGTATTTCATGAGTGATGATAAATTGCATAGGCAAAAGGTTATCAAAGGAAGCAATAACTCAAGTGACAGCAGTTTTTGTTTCTTTGCCAAAAATTGCATATACTTGGGAACACTGGCATAGTTATGCACCGATTGA
Organism: Chloroceryle amazona; assembly: GCA_027560015.1. Classification (NCBI taxonomy): domain Eukaryota; kingdom Metazoa; phylum Chordata; class Aves; order Coraciiformes; family Cerylidae; genus Chloroceryle; species Chloroceryle amazona. Next base: position 57,742 of record JANHFX010003842.1, read on the forward strand.
AAGCATTAAACTTCACATAAATTAATAAGCACAATTTTTTAACATTATAATCCCAAGAGCTGCCATTATTTCTCCCTGTATGAATGTTGCCACTGTATGAATAAAATATTAATACGTTTATTCATATAGTGACAATAAGTTTTAAGCTAGGAAACATTCACCAAGGAAGGAATTCAAGAGCAGTCTGTCACACCACACCAGTTTCTACTACTCAAATGAATCTGATTCACATTTTTTACGAGTGTATTTTGCTTGGGGAAATCTATAATTTAAGGAATATTTGAATGGTACATATGAACGAATCTGGTTAAAAATAACAAAAATTTAAAATGAAACTGTGAAAATGTTTTTGGAATAAAGTGCCTCCCTGCAACCTCTGGGGAAGCAGGAACTGGTGAAGGAGGTGCTTTAGTAAATAGGAAACAGGGTGAAAATGCTTCTCTAGCATCAGTCATTCAGTTACTGATCCAGCCTGCTTTGTTCTTTTGGTCTGGGTTCATTTTCACATGTGCTATAAGCCAGCAGCAAACTTAATTGTTTTGCTCCCCTCTTTGGTCAAGTCTTCCACTTAACTTCTCAGGGGTGGAGTATGTGCCTTGCTTACAATCCTCACATTTTCTGATGGCAGTTAACCCCATCATGTGAGCCAGCGAGAGGCAGAAAGTAAGTTTATCTCCTGGTTAATGATAAGTTTTCATTCTGCTGTCTGTCTCTCTTCTTGCCCAAGCAGAGTGGAGAGGCTGGCTTCCCAGCCTGTGGGCTGATTTATGCCGTGTGTTTGAAGTTTAGAAATTACAGCTGGCTTTCTCCCTTCCTGATTTTCACTTTCCAAGAATTTCATTTCATGGAAAGAAGCTATTATTTCTTGTGAGGTTTCAATCCTAGTTTCAAATAGTGAGATCGGAATAAGAACAGTAAGGACTTTCATGTCTGGTTCAAAACCTCACATATATAACCATGTCATTAGAGTCTGAAATTTCCTCTTCCGAATTTATGAAAATGTTCTTTAGTTCTTAAGAGATAAGAGGCCTTCTCCTTTTTCTATAAGATGATAAGGAAAAAAAGTGATACTGTCAATGTATTTTGAGTGTTCTAATTGTGAAAAAGTCCAAAGAACATCACTGCAGTCATTTATTTGTCAGGAAAGGTGAAGAAAAAGTAAGAAAAGTGACTAGAAACAAATAAAAACATATGAGCAAGCCTTTCCTGAGATAATTCCCAGATCGTAATCCTCTCTGTGAAAGGAGAGGCTAGTCTTCTGAAAGAGATAAAAATGTTAGGCTGATCAGCCACAAATGATGCCTTACATTACAGGAATATTGCCTTAATACTTGCTTTAGATCAACAAGTCTTCTCAAAATGCAGACTGAGACTTAGGAGAAGGTGTTAAAATTTGTTAATTAAATTATTTCTGTATCTCTGTTTCCAACCTTTTTAATTTATCACATTATAAACTTTGGAAGTTGGGTTTTGGCTTTTGTTGTTGTTTTGGCATCTTTGAAGTTATTCTGAAGTGTAGAAAATTATTACGTTGGTTGTTTTTCAAAACAGATGTTTTACCCTTGACTATAAAATGGATTGGTCACATAGAACAGAGCAAGCTGCAGAACTCATTTCAGAATGTTTTTATCCAGAATACAAAAGGAGGCACTTATTGGGATGTGAACATAATCTGGAATATAGTGGAATATTCAGTTGCACTACCATTCCCATTCAGTTTGGAATATCCAAATATTTTGTTCAATCACTTTTCCTTTTAGACAGTGAAGAGGTAAAAACAAATCAATTAGTCATTTTAAAATAAATTATTATGAACATGTTGTTTGGCCTGCATGCAAATGAATTCACTGTTTTACTTTAAAACCTTTTAAATCTAATCCTGGGAAGCTGGAGACTGCAATTTTCTGTATACCAGCTTTAATGAATTCTAGATATGGTGAAGCAGCTTGTCTGTGTAAGCAAGAGTTCTTAATATAAACAGCTTACTTTTCTCATTAAAATAATTACTGAATCAAAGCCAAAGCAATCATTTTATATATGTTACTGTTTCTGCTCTGCAGTGCTTTTTGGAGTCAATGCAGCTCAACGCTGAAACTTGTTTATCAATGAATTCTCAAAAAAAAATAATTTGGAGCCTGCTGGGAGAATCCTTATAAGCTTAGGGCCATTTGGACAAGGTTCTTTGCACGCTCCAGTCTTACTTTTGTGGTCACCACAAGTTTCTTGAGGCAGAGATCTCGGAGGTCTATGCAACTAGGAAAGCTTCCTGCTGTCTACTCCATTTGATGATTCTGCCTCTTCAGGTGGGATGCAGAGCAAACTGCAACAATTCAGGTTAAATTACCTTAGGTGTTGAATTCAGACAGCTTTGGTAGGAGAACATCACTGTGAGGGATGGATATCAGTTGGATATTGGTGCTTTTTAGATCCAATCATGTAATATCCACAGGACCCTAGAAAATTGGTATCTTTAAAATGACAGGAAGATAAGATTGAGGATACAGAAGGAACAGACGTTTTCACTGCTCCCCTTCTCTAGTAGTTTTTGAACTCAAGTTTCTGTGGCATTTTATTTAATCCTCTGTTTAATTTCTCTAGCATTAGGAACCTGTGCTTCTCCATACAGAAACAACCAGCTTACTCCCTGGCAACAGAAATCAGCCTTTCACAAAGTACAGTTCAACAGCTAACACCGAAAAACAAAGCATGCAATTAGTTCATACATTTTCAGATTTACAAGCAATATTCAAATAAATAATTAATGTTTGCATACAAGGAGGGTTCAATCTTTGAAATACCCAAAGTAGTTGTGTCATTCAGTGCTCTTTTCTTTTTAAATTAAAATACTCTATAAGCACCAATTCTCAGTTGCACATAGGCAGACTTATTTAGATTGTGCTTTTTACATTTTAATTGGAATGAGAAATGATCAAGATAAATATGAATGGTATGGGTAATAGAATACAATAAGTATCCTGAAGACTGTTGCCATCCTTTGAACATCTAAAGTATTGGAGAAAGGTGTAGCAAAACCCAGCATCTAGCATCTGACAAAGGAAAAATTAACAGAGAGATTAAATCCAGCAATTATGAACAGCAAGGGGAGATGAAATAGCATGTAAGTAATTGTTTCTTCATTCCTTAGTCTCTTCAATTCAAGACTTTCTAGGGTTTTTTTCTGGCAGAATTATTTTTTTCTTGTTACAAAAATAAAACTCCATGGGAGTTAACCGTATGGATACATTACTGAGCAGTGTGCCTTGAGTGCTAGAACCACAGCAAATGAACAGCTGATTCTTGTAGACTTCTGTTGTCTGTGCATCCTCATGCAGGGTGGACAGCAAGTCTTGGTTAACCTTCTTAGCTGCTATAAGCTATGTTCATGAATCAGAACTTCTAAATTACATGAGTCAGAAATCTCTTCACATTATGTTGAATCTTAGAAATCTGAAGAAACATTACTTCTTCAAAACTCCGATTCAGTCAGATTTCTCCCAGAGAAATGAAAAAAAAAAATATACAAAAAATATACAATCCATCTTGTTCTTGTTACAAGATGTGAGGAATTAGAACAGGGTACTTGAAATTTCATGAAATATTTAAGACAAAATGAAGTGTGAAAGTCATAACAGGGCTCGATGCTGATCTGCAATGCACCTGCACGGCCTTGTCTTGGTGCAGATGAGTATCAGGGTTTATTTTGTGAGGCTTAATAGACCAAAATACAGACTGTTTGTTGACATCGCTAAGTAACTTGTGAAAAGCAGTATCTGCTGTCCTAGTTTAAACTGGTCATTATTATCCACAAACAAATATGAAGCTGACAATTAGTGACTGCTAAGCTTCCTTTTACTTGTTCTCTTGGCCTGAATCCTAAAGATACTACATTAGCAATGAAGAAGTGGAGTCTTGGGGGTTGTTTTAAGTGCTGAAGACTCCCTCCCTTAACTTACTTCCTCCTTTATCAGAGACACAGCTGATTAGATAGGAAAGCATGCTGGCTGGCGCCATCCCATCCCGCTTGTTTTTGTACCTCACTGCTGTATAGTGCTGGGTCATGTTCCTATTCATTTGTCATGACCTTTCCTCATTACACCCTTTTTAATTGCAGCTTGTTTCTGTGACCTTGGAGTCCTACAGGCCAATCCAAAAGATCAGGCACTGTGTTTTTAACTTGCTCTCTGAAAAAGCTATAAACACGAGGACATTTCAGCAAAGAGGGTTCTGTGTATGTGTAGCTTCTACTTTTTTATTATATGCTGTTTGTCGCAGTGCTGTAGAACACTTTTGCAGCCTGCTAGCAACTTCATGAGTTCTGGTGTTGAAGGGTTCTTGTTTACAACTGGTTTATATTTGGTATAGGTGCAGCTGTTTTATTTTAAAAAAAAAGGGGGGGGATAATCAATTAAGATTGCATAAATGTCTTATTTCCTGGGTATTCAGTCTCACTTTTTTGCTGCTTTTTTCTGTACTGCCTTGATGTTTTTCTGCCTCTGAAAATCACACAGTTGTAGTGGCTTTGAAGTCCCACCTGTTGATTGCAGCCACAAACAAATTAGATCATGTGTTGAACTTAGGCTATAGGCAATAAACTAAAATAAAAATATACCTATATCCCTTTTCATGTGCTATACCACACTTAGATACCCTTGAATAGATATTTTATTTTGATTGTTGGATTTGTTTAATGCTCTATTTACAAGTTCCTTAGGCAAACTTTCAATTGCTAGTCAAGCAGTTTAAAAAGTATTGTGATCCTTTACTGATGAGGAAATGGATTATTACTCAGTAGCACTACTTCCTTCCCATCTAAAACCATCTTCCTATTATGTTCAGAGCCAAAAAAGATGTGGAAATTGTACTGCATTCTTTGAGAAAATACAATGTCTACCTGTGTGAGAGTACAAGAACATATTGTTACAGATCTGTTCTCCTTGTATTCTAAGTGGGCCAGATGTGAGGCACTTCTGGCCGGGAGTTGTGTAACCTAAGTTGTGTGGCACCGAGCCCGAGTTACCATACCTTGCCTCCCAGCATCCAGTTAAAGCTGCCACATGGCTTCTGGATCAGAGCTTTCTCAGACCTGGTGAGCTGGGTGGAGCGGATACACAATTGTCTGTACACAGTCATGTCAGCATGTACTTAATGCTCCCTGAAAGGGATTGAGAGCTGAGGTGTGAGCATTCTGTGTGTAGATGGTACAAGCCTTAAAGAAGCATTGTCTTTAGGTAACAGTTTTGAATGTTGGTGCCTTGTATGAGGTATAACCTCTGGAGGTCTGATGCTTGGATGCACTGGATTCTTACAGCTCTCCCTAAAGCTGGAAGAGATGAAAGAAAATTAGAAGATGGAAAATCTGGATTCATCCACATGCCTTCTTTTGGATATAAGTTGCCTTACCATAGGTATTTAAATCTGTCAGTTTTAACATTGATGTATTTTATTATAAACTCCTGTACTATATGCGGAGGCAGATGCAACCTTGATGTAGGTGGGAAGGTTCTTGGAGCTACATGTCCTCTTTATATGGTATCCATGCCTCAGAAGCAAATTAGATTTCTTTGTACTTCCCCAGTGGCACCTCCTTTACCTATCTTCTCTTACTTCCCTAGCTCATCTGCAAAAGGAAAGTGGCCAAGGTGTTTCAGCATCTCTTTCTGCGCTTTCAGCTCTTCAGAGCCATAACTGGTGCTGTTGATGAGAACAGTCTTGGGACTGAAGTAGAAGGACAGTGGTCACGACATACAGTGATGCAAACATTTTTTTTATTCTATGTGGCTCCACTTTCTAATGGCAACAATATGTTGACTCATAACAACATGAATAGTAGAGTACCTAACTGTAAAATTCCTTTGCATAAAACTTTGCTGCTCAGTTTTCATTAAAAATAAAAAAGTATCCAAGTGTATTTGACAGGCAGAAATTTCATTTAGAAGCATGCAGAGCTTCAACACAATTTAAACCACCACTTCTGTTAATTGTAGCTGTACTTTCATGTGGTGGTTGCAAAGGTAATACTTCTTTTCTAGAAGGTCATGTTTCTTCTTTTCCTTTAAAAAAAAAAAAGTAGAACAATGTAGGCTTTTGACACTAATAACTAGTGCTGACTGAAGCACTTTTCTGTGGTCAGTTACTTCAGAATGAAACATGAGGGTTAAGTTCCTCAGACAATTCACTCTAACAGATTAAGCAACTGCAGTCAGACCTAACGTTTATGCCTGACAGCCTTTACACTGCCAAACTGTGAAATATTAATATATCATTTATATCAACATTTTTTCTTAACAGAGTATTGGCCCTTTTTATGGTACATGTGTTAAGTACCTGCTGCCCCCCCCAATTTAATTCCACTGACTCAAAGGTTTTTTTACAGCAGTAGCAGAACAATCTTTTGTCTTGCAGCTAAAGCACAAATATAAAATTACAGGAAGAATTTTGAAGAGAATTTAGGGTTAATAAAAATGTGCTGCTGCTGAAATTAAGGGGAAGTTTGTCTTCTATTTCAGCTGAAACATACCAAATCCTATGTTAACAGCTTTTGAAAATCTCTGAAAAGAAATTTATTTAAAAGAAATGGAATTGTTTGTTCTGTCAACCCTTTATTTCTTCCTTTGCAACTTGAAAAACCTATTAAACCTGACTAACAACAGGAAAAAATTTAGTTCATTAACTGTTGTCAGTTCAAGGCCTGAACTCCACTGACTCCGTTAGGCACTAATGCAGGCTCCTACTAATTAAACATTTAAAGAACATATGATTTGTGCTTAGAAAGTATATTTTTATAATTAATTACAGCAATCTAATAAAACCCTATAATTTTACTAGCAGGAGATCTCACTTTTTGACATTCCAGGTAACTATGGGAAATAAGTAATATACTATGAATATTACTCTTTTTCATCTTTGCAAGAGACGGTATCTTTTTAAGAGGATGAAAACTTCAATCCTTTGAATGACTTTGTAGAAGAGGCTAAAGAATGAGTAATTACCTACCACTTATGATACTACCCAATGGTAATCACTGTACTGAGGGATAATCCAAACAAAGCCTTCCTCATCATTCCTGGAAACAGCTCTCATTGTTCTTGTTCTGACTGCATCTGATGATGGAAGGTGTTAATGGGCACTGATGCTTTTCAGGCTAAATGTTTCCAAGAGTCCCACATCTGTAAAACAGACTGAAAAGCAATAAGAAAGTCAACAAAAGTTCAGAATATTTTCTTACCCAATCCCTGATCATGGCTGAGCACATCTCCTGGGTAATCCAATTTAAGATTTTATTTATTCATCTCATACACAGACTAACTTCTTTTCTTAACAATCAATATGAAAACAACTTATTTTAATATGCAACAAAAGAGGTGAACTTGTTTCCTGTCAAATCTTAATGTTTTGTTCAACTCCTATTTTTTTTTTCATGCCAGCTTCAGCCAGCTGTACTAAAAATGAAGGGGTTGGTCAAAACCAACGGGGGAAGGGAATTTCCTCCTATCTAGAATATTGTAAATAAGTGTTTAATGGGATGGTTGGCTCACCCAAGGTTCAGTGTCTGCATCAGCACTCATGCTTGCTTTCTTTGCTGTAATTAATGCTTTTGTATATTATCTAAAATAGGAATGTTTATGCAAGAGGGATTCCTTTTTTATACATAGAGTATCAAGAGTGTCCTGCAGGAGACCAAGGAATCAAGAGAACCGTTTAAAATATTTGCACATGCACAGGAGGCATTGACCCTAATTCCCAAATGTCCTGGCTGTGCCATTTGAGCTCTAAATTATAAGGTGGAAGGTGAACAGCAACACCTTGATTTTATTTTTGTTAAAAACTGTTTTTGTAAATTTAGTCCCTCAAAATGAGACAATTTCAACACCCCCACCTCTCTCTTCTTCTTCCCACTTTCTTCCTTCTCCTTTTCTTTATGTCCTTCTTCCTATTTAGCAAATACGGATCAAATAGATGAATATTTTCAGTTAAATTTTTGTCATTTGTAATCAGTTGTAAAATTATCATGAGAAGGTGGATATGAGCAACATTTCTGAGTATATTATACCCATACCCCAATAGTTATTTTGATTTAATAAGGACTGGGTTAGTAGGCAGAAGTGCCTATAACTTTGATGACTTAATTTCTATTTTTTCTTTATTTTATTTTGTAATCTATTTCTATTGATAAAAATGGTCAGTGCTATACAGTGCAAATTACCTGTTGTTCAGGTTTTAGACAGTACAAGATATAATTGATTAATTTCATTGAAATGGATGAACCTAGTAACATAAAAATGTTGTTTGCTTTTTGGTATTAAATGCTTAATTAGTAATTTGGCAGATATGACAAGTAGGGAGGGTATTTCCTGATCGTTGACAATTCGTTGAGTTGAGTGCCAAGAGCAAATCTAAAATCCCTTAACTGCCATTAATTAATTACCAGGAAATACCCTGCTCGGGTGGAGTAAGTGATTATGATTCTCTTCCATGTAAAACTGTGAAGGGTGAAAAGAAATACAAATAATATACAAAGTGGATCATACAAAACTAGTACAGAGACTAAGCTCTGTACGTGCACTGTAGTTTTACAGGACACAAATAGGCTTTTACAGGTGTCTTGTTCATAAGCACAGATCGGGGATACAAACCCAGAACTTCAAGGCACCTTTAGGTTTAGAATTGCAATGGGCGTAACCAGGAGAGATGTTTACAATGGAGTAGTGTTTTCCAAACTGCACAAGTGAACAATGAAAGCATCTCCTGAAACCTGTCTTCTAGCCCATATTCTTGAAAGATTACATTTTATAGTTATATTTGAGAAAACTTTTGCTTGTTAATACTTAGAGCAAAGGTAGTTATTCACACAGGATAAAATTAGGCTACAGAAACTGTTGCAAGGTATCAGGATTGCTAAAGCATGTCTCTGAGTTTTCTTCTGTTGTTTTAGTTTATGATCGAGACTTGGTAGTTATAACTGTAAATTGCTTTACTAATGAAGATGAAAGTATAGATAGCCCTTGATAGCAAATTATGTTTGACTCAAGTTATGTCATTATGTTTGACTCAAGTTATATCATTATTTTCCAATACATCAAACGAAAGGGTAAGGGAAAAAAGGTGCTTTTTTTTTTTTACAACACTCCCCCTCCTGAGACCTCCCCGTAATCATTAACCAAGAGAAAAATTATTTTTTTTTATTAAATTACAATTCTTAATCTAAGGCATGACTAAGATGTGACTTACTTTACAATCCTAAAATAGGAAAGATGTACTACAGTTGTTTCTGCTTATACAAGTCCAATTCAGATGAGGACCAAACCCTAGTTTTAGTTTCCTTATAATGAGCACAGATAGACATTCTTCTGGTGACAGTAAACACAGGTAGATAAAAGTGGATACAGGCACATTTCATATTATCTCCGACTGTGTAAATATTTTTCTTCTGGTTTTCAGGACAGTTTTGTTAGCTACCCTAGCTTTTCAAGTTAGATTATAAATTGCTTTTTTTTTTTTTTTCAATTGTTTTTATTGGTTTATACTGTAACTTTCAGAGGAGCTTTCTTCTCCCCTTCTCCCTCCATCAACAGCAATGCAGTTTTATTTGGAAAGTAGTTACATGCACACAGTGGAAGTTCAGCATTTTGAATGATTTGGGAGCCCAAACCTGTTTCAATAGAACGATAAAGATTGATAAAGAGAAGAAACATGATTATCCCCGACACATTTCATAACAGGAGAGGGTATGTATGAAATTATACTGATAATTTTATTATTTCCACTTTTTAAACTTCCTGTTAGTATGAACAAACTCACATTAAATACAAGAAAGCCAGGAGTGCAATTTAGACAACAGGGACATTCTAAATACTTAGGACTTTCACTTAAATTTCTTTTAAATAGAATCAGGATTTGGTGAGGATTTTGTGAGATCCCTTCATATACACCAAGACACTTTGCACTTTTCAGAAGTAGATTTGACAGAATATATGAATTTGCATTAATTGAGGAATGCTTCCCCTGCTGTTCTTCACCTGGGTGCACAACAGGTTTTTTCCACATCCTGACAGCATCAACACCTGGTGCTTGAGCCCTACAATTTTTCCACCATTTGACTTTTAACAGAATGTACATGCAGAGATAGGAAAGATATTTTAGGTGGTGGCACAGGAGGTGGAGACACAAATGGGATGGAGAAAGAAAAGGAGAACTCTAGGAAGTATACAGCAAAATAGTTCATTTCCTTATATTTATGAAATGAGTGAGTTCCCACACATTATTTTTGACCAGAATTATATGTTTTGAAGAGGCCTTGACAAAGAGTTGATAAAAGGGATAGATAAGTCATTGAGCCACTGGAACCTTGCCTTTTCTTTAATCAAATAATTCAGATTCGATTTTCCAGGGTGCTATGTCTCAGCATTTAGAAAGAAAAGGAGTTCTAATGTATCTTAAAAAACTTAATGAATGCTACTGTTATTCAATGGCTAGTTGTTTAAATTTAAACAGTGGTTCCATGGGACAGGAAAAAAGTAAAGATAAGAAACAATGTGGTCTAATGGTAAATATCTTATGATTGTGAGCCTTTCATTGGTCATTCCAATAATTCACGTACTTTCATAACAGAACAAGATATCTTGTACTTAGAAATGACGGGTGGATATTACTGCATAAACTACATACAATGCCTTTCAAGCTTTTTGTTTAGACGCTCTTTAAACATGCAACTTATGAGTGTTACAACTTCAAAGAGAGCAAGAACACAGCCACTTTATCTGATCTAGTAGCCATACAATGGGACAAGGAATACAACAACATTTTTATTTTTTAGATGTAAATTTAAGGATTAGAGAGGAATGTATTGTATTGCTCTGTTTTCCCTTTGGGACACACCTAGTAAGTATTCTAGTGTAGTTATTCTCTTATTGAAGATTAAATTGCAGATTTTTGTTTGTAGCTAGATCCCATTTTAGAGATTCAGACATATTTCTTTTTAAATAGACATCTAAAGTACAATTCTGTTGAAAAAGATAACATTATATGGCCTAAAACTTAGAGCTACTTGTACCCTAGCCCTATCCTAAATCTTAGAATTACCATAATGTTTAATATAATACTGTTACTAGGTAGCCTGTTAATATATGACAGCCACATATAGAAGTTCAGATGTATAGACAAAAAAGAATCTTAAATGGTCTGATAGTAACTGCAATACATTCTTAATGAGGTAAACTGACCAAATATTTGAAATTTGGTCTCTGTTTACAAACACAGTTATCTTTCCTAGAAAATAGAGGGAGAGTTCATTTGAGTCCCCTTGGAAAGAAAAACTAATTAATTGTTTAGCTGAACTAAAGGCAAATGATTGGTATTACAGTATGTCTTACAGAAAAAAGTGACCTTCAAGTTTTCAGTAAATGGTTACTTTTTCAAAGTTGCTTTGAATCTAATCAGCAAAGTGTGTTATCCCTTGATTATTTAGTTCCATTTTGTTTCATTGTATCTGTGCAGTGTTAAAAAAAAATACTGTCCTTAATATACAGTGGCTAGATACTCTGCCAATGTCCTTAAGGACAATTACATGTAATGAAATAAAAAAGACTAAATTTATTCAGGCAGGAAGATGTACATATTCTTTTTGAAAAATGAAAGCTGTATAACCTTTTGATAAATGTTTTTGTCAATAGATGGATAAGGTGTATGTTTTACAAGCTTCTAACATGCAGCTGTTCTGCCAGACTATTATTTCACGCAGCAAAAAGTGGAGCACTGGCAAGTTTGCAAATGATGCACACGAGTATGACTTAATAAAACCTGGTTTGAACCCACAGGGACTTGGAGGATAGAAATGGCGTATAGACATATATGCTTTGTAACTTACCCAGAACATTGATTAGAGCTATTGTTATGCGAATAATAGTTCCTGCTGAGACAAGGAACAGGAAGAACTTCTAAAATTGCTAATGGGAATTTTGGAATTTGATTTCTTACAGATTCCTTTGGTTGTCTTAGCATTTTATTTCATCATTGCACACTGAAGCTTACCAGGAAATTAGATAATTTTATTTATTATACCTGTTGTAATACAATTAAGTCTGCATCTGATTCAGTTTGCAAATATAAAATGATTTTTATGTTATTTCAATTCAGAAAGGTATTAAAGTGTGTGGGAGTGAATATGAGAATATTACTTTACCTTTTTATGTACTGTAATCCAGTAAATTTCCCATCATACTGATTTTGTACATTAAATTGTACATTTCACAGGGTGTCAGTGGTTGGAAGGGACCTTGGAGATCTTCGAGTCCAACCTCCCTGCCAGAGCAGGATTGTGTCACCTAGCACAGGTCACAAAGGAATGCATCCAGGTGGGTTTTGAAAATCTGCAGAGAAGGAGATTCCCCAACCTCTCTGGGGAGCCCATTCCAGAGCTCTGTGACCCTTACAGTAAAGAAGTTCCTCCTCATGTTAAGGTGGAACCTCTTGCGCTCCATTTAAATTGGAGCAAGTTACCCTGGCATTTAAATGAGTCTGTGGATGTGAAACTTTCAAGCCCTTTTTTAAAAAAACAGAACTTTACTAAAAATCTTTACTAAAATTCTTCAGTTTTAACTTTGTTGTTCTCTTCACCAATATCACATGTTCCCTTAGGTGCTGTGTATTCTCTAGCATAAATGCTGATACATGTAGTAATTTATTTATTTTCTTCTCATCATAGGTAGAGACATGTTGTTCAAAAGACACAAACTTAGAGTATATCTTTTGAATAAAGACTCTTTTATGAGGCTTATGTTTAGACCAATGCATTAATGTCCATGTGCTAGAACCTCTGCTGGTATAAATTAGTGGAACTATGTAAGATGACATCCTCTGGTGATTTAACACTAGAACCTTGTACGACATCCCTTGAAGATCAGAGAATAAGAGTAATTATACTTTTAAAAGACTTATTTAACCTAACATCTTAGTCCTCCAAATTTACCCATTATGCCTTCTCCACTGTAGACCTGTGCAAAATAATGATGCTGCATGGACATGTGCGTGTCTGGGGGCTTTTCCCTCATTGCATCCACAAATGACCAGTGTATGTCATGAATATCCAAAGTAATCTAAGGTGGATTAAATGTGATATTTGGTTCAGTGTATCTCTAGTGCCAAAGTTTAGCTGATAGGGGTTTTTGTGGTTTTGCTGTTTTTACTGAAATCTAGAGTGTTTGCAAGTCATAGTAGGATGGTCATAACACTCTGGGAATATATGAGTGTAGCTGTAGGAGAAAGACTTTTATCTTCAACATCTTTACTACTGCCAAAAAAAGTTAGACTGCACACAGCTCAAATTTCAGATCTTGTGGTGTTTGTGGGGTTGGCAGTCATGGGAAAAAAAAGTGTTGTTTTCGCCCATAAGCCAGACAACTTGAATGTACATATCATTTGCACATGTTGTCAAGACAATTTCAAGGCAGTTCCATACACTAAAATTTATGTTGATATTTCTGAGAAAGTATAAAGTATTTAGGTTTTTTTCCCTTTTAATGTTAGCTACATATGTAAGGGCTAGGCTGAGTATGGGACTAGTTTTGCCCAAGAATTAAGTCCTCAGAGTAGACTTCTAGTCATAAGGATATTTTACCTCTTGAAGGAGGCTTAGAATGAAAGGTTTATATAAGTGGGCTGTAACAATCAATCATCTGTTGTCTTATTTCATCGTGTGAAACATATTCTTTTTACTCAAAAACAGAGTTAATGACATGCTAAATGCTTTAAAAGCTGATGCTGAAAGGAAGAGATGTATATTTGAGGTCCCATGGTTAGAGAGACTTGATTGATATTCTGTATTTGATTGCCTCTATATTTCCTTGGTTGAAAATGGAAGCACAATAATCATACTTTGCAGGACTCAGATCTTGTTAGTGTATGCTAGACAGTGTTCTGAATCTGATAACTTAATCAGATGTCAAAAGGTAAACAACAAACATTTAATTTCTGATTCCTAATTGGGTTTAGGTAAGCACTGTGCTGGAAGTGAACAGGAGCTGCTCTGACCTGTGGAGGTCCTGGAGCTGGACAGATAGGGAAGTCTGCCACTTGTGTCAATGCACAAACCAGTCTAGTTTCAGCAGCAAAAGTGAGTGTTTGGTATGTCAGTGTAAAATTTGAATGACTTTGTTTCATGCAGTTCTTCCACAGTGTCCATTAGGCCTTTGTGAGTTTAACCTTAATCCTTTGTATGAGTCTAGAAAATTGTAGTTATTTATTAAGTTTAGCTTTTCTTCCAAGTAATCACACAGTCCTAAAAAGCCAAAGATCTCATATGATAGGTATTTTGTTCCAGGGATAGATACAATTCAGGACAAGGATTTTACTTTTAAATATTGCCTTGAAGAGATTCCCCTGCCTCCTCTATCTCCTCCCATCACAATCCTTTCATATGCTGATAAATAGGATATTTTAAATGGCAAAGAATCAATAACATTCAGTATCTGGTTTATTCCCAGCTTCACCTCTTCATCCAAATCAGAGCCTAAAATTGTTATTTCTGATTCTAATTAACACACCATTTATTCAGAATGCAGAGCCTTCAGCTGAATTGTTACAATAGCCGTGTAGTTAAGGAACACCACTTTCCAGATATTTTGTCAAATAGATAAAATGTATGTGACTATCTAACACTCAGCTGCAAAGCAATGGAAATGTTCTTTGCTTTTGATTATAAAGTTTGGGCTTTCGTTTTGGCAGATTTCTTATTGATATATAAAGGATCTGTAGCATTCACTGATGATCTCAAAAGTGACATGTGTCTCAGCCTGTTGCCCATGTTTTCTTGTTTTACTTCATCAGTTATGTCATTCTTTGACACTTTTCCTATTGCATTCTCATCACTTTTCTTATCTCTTTCCACATTTGTTTCCTTGTGGCGTTGCCTCATTTAGTACATTACACCCTCAAAGTTCCTTGACAACTTCTAGATTCATTCCTTTTTTTCTTTTTTGTTAAGGTTTTGTTTAGCCTTTGATTTATTTTCCTTTTGTGCCGGTTCCTTTCCTGCAATTTCAGTTGTACTGTGCTCTTTCAGTGGTATTAACAATTCCCTGAGTTTACTGGATTGCATGCTGTTAGGATTTTTCATAGTCACTTTCTGGGATTTTGTATTCCTCTGTTTCTAGCATTTGTTATCACATCTGGACTTAAATTCTTGTTAAGCGCAACTGCATTTGATTCAGGACATGCATGAATTTTAAATATACTAAGTTCATTTAATCAAAACTTATTTTTCAGGTGATTCAGATCTCAAGCAAGGTCCTTGGAGCCTCTGGTAGAGTTTGCCCAAGCTACCCAGAGAAATACATCTTTCTTCTGCAGTGTTTATTTCACTTTCTTTATATTTTTGTGTTTGTATATTTCTTACTGATTTTATTGCTACAGGAAACAAACTGCAATTTTTATGACTTTTATGCAGCAGTCATGTTTTGTTTCCTTGTGGCTGTAACTAGCTTTTGACATTTTTTCTTTGTCATTGAGTATTCCCAGTGGGAGCAGGGACTCCACAGTAAGCTATAACTAGGAATCTATGGAAAGGTAAGGGTAGTAAAGGATAAACACAGTGTTAGTTAGGAAACACTCCTTTGTAGGGGAAAAAAAAAAAAAGAAAAAAAAAAGTTATCCTACATCAATATTTGAGAATTCGTTGTGCATGTGTTTAAAATCAGTTTCTAGCAGCAGTAGCACAGTTCGTTTGTTCCTGCATTGGGCTGTATCTAGTAATTTTTCATATTAATCTCACATTGATTTCTATTTTTTTTTTTTATGCATGGCAATGAAGTTGCATTGGCAGTACTTAAACTTACAGGGGAGGGCATAAGTCAATTCTTCCCTACTTCAAGCTGTAGTTTCTAAAGACAGGAAGCTTCTGCCCCGTGTTGCAGGAATCCTGTACGGTCACAGAGGTGTAGGTGAGAAAGCAGCTGAATTTGGTAGGCAATCAGAGCAAGATGAATGCAAAGGTCAGTCAAACTGCAACCTGAGAATCCCTGTTGTGAATGAGGGTTGAGCCTATTTTCTTTGGCTGTGTGCCAGCACAAAAGAAAAACTTTTGCCTGCATGTTCTTAAGTCTAACGTAATAGAGTCCATCAAAACAAAGGGACCAATATGAGCCATGATTGCTGCCTGAAAGTCACAGTACTTTTAATGTAGAAGTAGCTACATGCTGAACCCCTGCAAGCTACTCCTTTATGGGAGCATCTAGCCCAGAGAAAATATTAGGTACCACTCCATTGCCTTGGCTTTAGCTGTGAATAGTATGTCAGTTGAAAGAAAAGCTGCTGTTAACATCTCTATTAATCCCCTGGGCAAGGATTTAATGAACTATATTAACTGGAACTTCCATTAACTTCTATGGAAATCACATGGATCCATTGTAAATCTGAGGGTCCATAATCCTTAAGAGGTTCTCAGTGGAGTCAGGAAGACCTTGTCTAGGGTTGACATGAAGCAAAAGCAGACATACTCTGAAGAAAACCTAGTAAGGAAGACAATTCTGAGAATGTGTTCTTGAGTGAATTTCACTCTGTTTGTTTGTAGTATGTGTAAACATGGGGGCATGAAAGGGACTGTCTGAATGAGAACTATTGTTAGGAAAAGCAAAACTCGCTGAGGAATAGGAAAAAACAACTAAAGAACTAAAACAAACTGAGAAACAAAGGGTAAGCAGGTGCAGAACTTGGAGAAAGAAAAGAAAATAAGTTTATTTAAGCATTTTAAAATTTAAAACCAGACATTTAGAAGTCAATCTCTGTTTCCTTATTGTTCTTCAGAACCAGAACATAATTCACGCTTATTTAGTCCCCTCCTCTTTGATGCTTCTAACTGCCAAGTTCTATCTGGCAGTAATTCATTTTGATGACGAGAGGGTCAATTTCCTCTAATTTTGAATCATCTTCTTTTTCTTGCTTATGTATTACATGGGTCTCTACTGTGTTATTTTAAGTGGTTCAAGAAGGATTTAGGAACATTATCTACTGTAGGTTTTAGCCTTATAAAATGTATACTGTGATAAATATTTCCTTTGTAAAACAAGGAATCATTTAGAAAACTCAAACCAAATCCAAGCCACAGGGGAGCTAGACATATATAGTAAGAAAATGCTTCTGCCATGAGAAATTTATATTTTGAAGGTAACAAATAATAAGAGAAATGTTATTATCTCATTTAAGAATGTGGGATGAAGAACAGAGCAATGAAGTGACTTGCCTAATGGTTTAGGTCTGAGCTAGGAATAGAATCCAGACTGCCTGACTCGCCGGGCAGGGCATTAAAGCAGATTGTCCTCTCCTCTGTGAGCATTAAATGAGGTCTACGTGTTTAACAATCTGGATTTGATGAAATACACATTGGATATTTTGCTTAACGAATTATGTTTTACATAACAGAGGTCTTTTTTTAAAGAATTAATGTTTTAGCTCATTAATGATAAATTATTTACAGGCTCCGTAAATAATAGAGGCTGAAATGATACTTCTTCCTAATCAAAGTGACTGTATCATGTCAGAAGACACAAGTATTTTTCAGGGAGCAAGTACCAGAAAATGCCTCACAGGATGTTCTTTCCTATGCAGCCTTTGTTAAGATTGACCCCCAAATCCCATCGTCTAAGTCTGAAGGAGTGAAAATAAATCTGTCACCTGTAATATGGTTTAGAATACAGATGCCAAAGGCCATTTTTTTTTTAGTACTGTCTAGTGTGTACTGGAGAGAACTCATCCTTTAAAACCATCCATGATGATATAAGGAAATGTTCTTACAATATACCTCTATAGATTATCCAATTATGAATTAGCATTAGAATTCCAGCCCTGCTGGGGGTTGAACTGGGTAGAGATACAAAACATGGACAAACCTGCCTGGCACACTGTCTCTTTCAACTGACTTTTAGAAAGGTATACCCAAAGCAGAAACAGAAAGAATGTCCTAAAATTAAACTAAACTATGTTTAGAACTCAATGGAACTCCTGGAAGAGAAGAAATCTGTTACCTGATTCCATAGGAAGTGTATAGATGGGTGAGCTGTAAGACATGTAGAGGTGGGGATTTAAGTGGGATTGTCTTTACTTAGTACAATAACCATGACAAAAGTTGGAGTTTGCATACTACATATTCCCAGATGTGTCCTTAAGCTGTCGTTAATGAATGCTATTGACATTCATTTAAATTCTACTTACATGCAGATAGCAATAAGATAATTGAAGTTCTTACTTTAGAAGCAGTTTATATGGTTATTCCATATGAATTATCAGAGCTATAGATTATTAAAATCAGGACCAAGATCTGAATTGTTAGAGATTAATTTAATCTCCAGTGGTAAACTGTTCCTTTAATTCTAAGAGGGTCTTTGTGGGGGTGGGATGAGAAGAGAAGAGAAATCCTCTCTGTTCTTTAAAGGCAGAAAAAATTACCCCAGTTTTGAAGGATTATAAATTTATTTTTCCTAAACCCTGCTGACTTCCAGCAGAGACTCCATCTGCATGGTGACTAACCCCTTTGGGGTAGGAGTTCTCCTTTTGTTTTGTGCCTGCGCAGCACTAAAGCATAGCAAAGTTATGGAGTGCTGTAGCAATAAAAAAGTGGGAAAATAGTAATTTGCTGTGAAGAACACTGGGCAGACTACAAGATGTATGAAGCTAATATATTCTTGCAAGGACATTACATAAAAAAAAAGGAGAAATCCTTTTTTTCTGCTTCTGCTGGGTTCAGGAACTTTCCATATTTGTTGTCAGGACACCTGCTATCCAAAAATCGGCTTTGTGCAAGGGGTTACCTCTCTTCTTATTGATTTGAATGATTTTCCCTGAGTTCATTCCTGAATTTACTTTCAGTTGTTTCTAATTCCTATTTTAACAGTCATGTCTGAGTGACTCAGCATTGCAAAGCATCTTCTGTTGAAACAGTTTTTTTTCTCCCCATTATCATGTAAAAACTTTTAGATGTATAGAAGTTCTCAGGCTTCAATATAGCAATATAGGATCTGAACTTCCCTGGTTTTGGTTTTGTGGAATTTTACACCAATCTCATAGAGAAAGCATTAAATTCCTAATTTTGAAATATTATATGTCTAAAATTGAAAGAGATCTGGAATTTCTTTCCTTTAAAAATGAAAAACAAACAAAGAAACAAACCCCACCAAAATAACTAAACAAAGCTAAACATTTGTAGTCTGTTCTTGTAATAAGAGAGGACAAAGAATTGTGGGATTTTTTTGAGGCCTTTTCATAGCACCTCAGAGACACCATAAATTACGATACTTAAAACTACTTCCAACACCATTACAAAAATCACAGTAGTTCAGCCACTGCTATTGTTCTTTCAAGTTTATGGAGTGGTAATGAGACCTCACAGATTCTGTATTCTTTAAGCACTATATTTATGACAGTGGTATTCAAAACTTCAGAGTTTGTATCTGTTCTTCCATGTTATATTCCCCTCATGTATATATTACTATGTAATATGAGCAGACGAGTCACCTTTGAATTGTTTTTCTTTCTCTTTTTCCTCTTTTTTTTTTTTTCTTAACGATTCACTCGTTTTCAGCAGCATACTAATTCCTATGAGTTTTGCTGTCATTTTAAGATATTGACTTAACATCTTAAAGGTAATGTGAAGAAGTCTCCTGGGATATATACAGCTAATCTGATGGGACATTTTGCTGCTGCTGTAAAAGTTAAAGAATTGAAGAACTCAAAACAGCCAAGTAAATTCTATCTTACACCAACAAAGCATATCTTTTCTTCTTTCCAGTATTTGAAGCCATTTTCATCAGATACCCCAACAGCCGGGTTACTTGGCTAAGTCCTATTCTAAACAGCAAATTAACACATATATTAATATATAACATGCCTTGGTAACAGTGCTTAAGGACCTGCAACTATTTTTTGTACCTCTGTTGTTGTTCTTGTGCTTATTTTTTTATTCATTGGATCACTTAGCAACTAAGATGATAAATTTTTTGTTTGTTTGTTATCAGAAACAAACAAATATCTGGGAAATTTATTGCTTATTAAAAGCAGGAGAATGCTCAGGAGGATCAGTGAAAAGAATCTTTTTTTTTTGAGAGTGATGTGTAGG
The DNA here is from genome assembly GCA_027560015.1 of Chloroceryle amazona. NCBI lineage: Eukaryota > Metazoa > Chordata > Aves > Coraciiformes > Cerylidae > Chloroceryle > Chloroceryle amazona. Next base: position 77,840 of record JANHFX010003842.1, read on the forward strand.
ACAATTTTCAGTTTTTGAAAACATGACTATCATCTGGTTCCTGGAAATAAATCTTGAGGTGTAACAAATTTCTTCTTCAGCTAACAGGCCAAGCTTGAATGAAATAAAAATGCTTTTGACAGAGAGAAATGAGTTCCAGAGTTAAATTGCATAGTTTGAGGAGTACATGTTAGTAATATAACAGTTCTGCTTTTAAAGCAAATAGTGAAATGATAGTTAGAAATCATGTTTATTTCACAGCCTTCCTGGCTTCTCTTTTTCTCTACAGCTGGCTTCCAGTTGGTTCAGTATTTGACATCAAGCCCATTTCTAAATAAATTCTGGAGAATGACTTGGGAATTGTCAGATGAAGAAATAAACGTCAAAAAAGCTCGGGTTTCATGCTTTCTGAAATGCAGGTATTGGCTGATAGAGCAGAATTACATTACCATATCAAAATGTTCCAGGTAAAATTTTCAAAGACACAGATTATATCACATAAATTATCTTTCCCTGTGTAAGTAGTTGAGCAAATTAAATTTCACTTTGGCTTTTGTTTGGTTAGGTATCTGGCTTGGGAAAAAATTCACCTAAAATACTTGACCTTTAAAAATCTGGAATTCAGTTGCTAAAAAGTCCATTTAACAAACTCTACTGCCATTTGTCAAAAAATGGGCTGAGTTTTACATGGCACGTAAAGCTCAATTTTTACATTGGATAGCTTGGTGAGTTTCCCATAAAGTCACTAAGAGCCACAACAAGGTTCCAACACAGAGGACAGTTTTGAAACAGATGCTCAGAATTATGTGTACTGTTCTTCGTCATTCTTTGACAGAAAAATTCCATGCTTATTTTGGATCTCTTATGACATATTGAGTACTACATATACTTAGAATCAGATCCTTTGGAATCAGCATACAAATATAACAGGTTTGATGTAAAGGCACAAACTATGGCCTTTCACATGTCAGTTTAAGATCGGCTGATCCGTAAATTTGATACAAAGCTTTTAAGGTCACTTTCCTGAACATTTCAAAGCAACCTATTTCTGTGCTGACATTGTGTACCAAAGAAGCTATTTTGATGTGATTCATATCCTGGTGTTTATAAACACTGTGATAATTTCTGTACCAAATGATGTTTCCAGTAAATGTGGAAGAAATGAACAATGTATTTTCTTAAATATCCTCATGTTAACGTGTTCCATTTTGAAATTCAATAATTATTTACCATTCTAACTGAGTTAGTCTTTTATGACTCTTTAGTGAAAGTAACTTGCTATCATACAGTTACTTTACACTGCTCTGTTGCTTCCACAGGCTTTGTGAAGCCCTGGCTACACAGACCTATGGACAGAGGATACTGGCTACCCTAGGCACCCCAGTTCCATTTGTGCAGAATATTCACAGTAAGATCATATACTCTGCCCATCAGTCAGATAGTATCCTTCTCACTTCTGTCTTTCTAACCTCTCAGATGTTGCTGTTTTTCAGTACATTTGGCTAACATACCTAACAGGCTTTTTCCTTATGTTATGAATACAGTAAAAAAAAAATAAATTAGGCACCTTATTATTGGCTAGAATTTTCAAATATTTATAGCTTTTTTTTTCAGTTTGGTTTGAGGTTTTTTGTAGGGATGGGTGTTTGGGGTGGGTTGGTTTGTTTGTTTGCTTGAGGGGGTTTTTTGCTTGTTTATTTTCTGATAAAACTGTACACTCCCCAGTGTAAAGGCAGTGTCTTTCCAGATACCTACACCATGTAGTTCTGATCCTTTATGGAGTTTCAGATATTACAGAATAAAAATAAATAGTGATAATATTTCATAATCCACTCACTGAAGCGCTGATTATCACTATTAAGGTAGAGTTAGTAACAGTTTTGTGCAAGAGTTCATTCTGAGTGAAAAAAAGCCCTAACAATAAAAAGCACATCATGTCTTATTGCAGCCAAATATTTGCAAACTGAAGTTGCTGTGAGCGTAAGTGGTAACAGTCATCTTGCAAACAGATGGGACAGGCACATGTTTGTGAACTTTTGCCCTAGGAAGCAAGAGGGTAAAGGAAAGGAGGGAGGAAAAAGTAGAAGAAATGCTTGCTATTACCTATTGCACAGTATTGCCTTGCAGTTAATGCAATAAATCTCTAGAATTACGCTCCAACTTACTCAGATACAGCAGGTAGGTCTTATATTGAGAATTGGCGACGGATGTGTTGTGTAGTTGTTGGGTTGGTTCCTTTTTCTTAGCTACAGTAAACAGAGTGACAGTAGTTATTGGCTTTGTTCCTTTTACTTAGCCACAGTAAACAGAGTGACAGGGTGGTGTGCTAGACTGTTAATGATGTCATAGATAAAACGACATTCTATAAACAGAAATTTATACCCTGTACTTTCAATGGAACCAAAGAATAATTTAAAATTTGAAATAAAAATCTTTTATCTTTTTATCTCTTTAAAAAAGAGATAAAACCCCCCTTTTTTATCTCTTTGAATCTTCTACTTTGAAATCAATTAAATCCCTAGGGTTTGGGAAGTGTAGTCTAAAATTTAGGTGAGAAGGTAACATATTCAAGAATGGCCGCTTTGCTGTGTGGTAACATTAAGTGCTCCTCTACTTTAAAGAGTGAACTTAGTTGCAGAATATTTTCATTTTTGTTATTCTACAATTCCCTATACATCTTAGATGCTATTAATGGAGGTTGTGGGTATTCACTGTTAGGTTTTTTACATCTTGTTTCATAACTGGCAACGCCACACTTACAGTGTGAAATCCTTGCTACTTTTGAACCTCCTTAGGTAGGAAATACTTTCTGCAGAGATTCATAGAGGGAATCTATCAGTCATTTTATTCATTATCTTATGATTTCTGAAATATGCTTTATTATTAGACAGCATCCTAACATGCTTATCATATTTCTCTCAAATTCCACTGACTCTGTTCCTCCAACCAATACAAATTGTCCCCAGGCTATCACTGTAACCACAGAGACAGAGCTAGTGCAAGTCAGCTGGGAACAACCTAAAATCAGTGGAAGATGCTGCTGTATCCAATGCCTTCTGCTTCCAGTACAGAACTTGTCAAGTTCACTACACAGCTTCCGATGCAACTGGAAAGACAGCCTTTTGCGAGTTTAAAGGAATCATCCAAAAGTCAGTGCTATTTTAGGAGAAGGCTTCATAAATTTGACTCTGGATACTTCCACCCCTTTCATAGTCCAGTTTCCAGTACAAAACTCCATGTCTATGTTTGTTTCCACACACAGTTTGATATCAGGTACACTATTCCAAATAGTTTTCTGCCTAAAGCTTTTTATGCTGATGAACCATCTCTTTCATGGAGTATTACTTCAGGGAAATGCTTGTTTACTAGGGAATAATTTTTATAAAAACTGTTATTTTACCATTTTCTTGAGTCATAATCAGTTGAGGGCTTGGGTGACCAATGACCTCTAGTTGTCTTCATTGCAGTCTGATCACCATTCTTGATGCTGTGGATGGACTCCTGTAGTATTTGTGTTCTCACTAACAAAACGCTGCATTTACACCACAAAGATTTCCAGCATTTAAGAATGCAGCAGTGAGATACACTGAGTAATAACATGAGGGTGTACTGTCTCCAGCACAGGTTTGCTTGGAAAGCTATTGCTGTTGTCACAGCCCCTCTGTGGAGCATTCTGCTTATGTGGATACCTCCTGAAGCACTTCATTATAAAGTCTGGTCACTTGATCAACAATGGTAAGTTTAAAGTAGTTTAAGCTGTGTAACCAGGCTCAGACTTTGTGCTATTGTTCCCAGAAAGCATTGACATCTTTTAAGCATTAGATTATCAATTCCATTTGTGTAGCTAAGCACACTAATATGCAGAAACAGAATGCTGTCTAGTCAGCTATCTTTTAAGAAGTGAAAAAGTAGTTACTATAAAAGTGAAGAAAGCTACTTCCTCTGGCTTGGTTTCTTAGAGAAGACAAAGCATGACTACAAAGTTTCATTGGGATGTAGAGTCTCCATCCCTGGAGGGATTTTAAAAGACATGTGGTGCTGAGGGTCATGGTTTAGTGGTGATCTGGAAGTGTTATGAAGTGTTATTACGTACCTGGAAGGTATATTAAAAAAGACCTACAAACGTAGTCAGCACTAAGCCTTATATTCTATAGATATCATCATTTTACCTGCTTTTTAAATTCTGTGGGAATAGTCTTATGCTAACTTCATTGTGATTTTCAGTTGGAAATTGTTGTTTCTTGGGGTTTCTTATATGTACATGTATTTTAAACATATTTTATGATAATACAATTTATTACCTGTCAAACCTGAGCAGGACCTCCCTTTGGGGAGGAAAATAAAAACAAAGTTAAGGTTGAAGGTCGTGTTAATATCTTTGACAGCAGTTTGCTGTAAATAGTTTTACCTCTGAAAGAAAGTTTTTAGTCAGCTTGTACATACTGTTTCAGAGTAAGGCAATAACATAAGTTGTCTTAGCCAGAGTGATACTGCACCAATTGTAACCAGCCAAGATGACAGGGTTATTTAAGCTCTCCTACTTATTCATTTTAGAAAATTAGTTTGGCTGCTTATCAGGAAGTGACCTCAGTAAGGAAATTCAGTAATTCAATTATCACACACTCCTTTTTTCTAACTCTTCCAAGAGAATGCATATGAACTCAATGTAAGAAAAACATTTATTTGCAGCTTCTTGTCTTCAATAACATATTCGTTATGTTCCATGCAGCATGATTCACCCAAGAAGGCCTATCTGTCACAGGGGAGGCAGAGGGAAGAAGGAAAAATTCTAAGACCACCTAAAATATATCATCCCCTTGTAGGCAGTGATGGTAGTTTCAGACAAAGTACCTCAGTTATCTGTCTGGAGGAAATTCCTTCAGCCCCTGGGCCTTCTACCCTTTGTTCCTGATGGTTTTAAGACAATCAGAAAATCTCTAGGCTGGGTACTCTATTGGCCCCAGGGCTGCTGTTACTTGTTTTACAATTTATCCTCTAAAGATTGTTGTTAATACATTTTGAAGAACTGAAATAATGATAAAAAATTGGAGACTGTTCAAAGCAATTCAGTCACTATTCAAAGTTCACTCTCTTGCTACCAGTGAGGAGGAAAACAGCCGTGTAAGAGCAAATTCACAGAAATATATGATAGCTGCAGAATGATCTTTCTTAAAAGGAAATCTAGCTTTGGAGAAAGCTTTTGATGTCTATGGGTTGTTTTTTTTTTTTCTGACAGTTTTTACTTTCCTTATTTCATATATATAAATTCACAAGAAATAATTATACTTACTATGAATTGAAAAATACAAGTGTCAAATTCATTTGTATTTCCATTTTGTTAGACAAGTCACCTTCATGCCTCTTCAGCATGCAACTACTTAAACCTCAATGAATAATAAGACAGATAAACCCATCATATATTCTTGAATTTGAAAAAAAGAAATTCCTTTTTTTTTTTTTTAATATAATTGTCAAGTATAGGGACCATCTGGGGGGGCTTTGTGACTAAGAATACATTGCCTCTCCAGTATGCTTTTTATGCGTGGTCAGCAATGTGCCAGCAAGATTGGTTAAGCACCCATTCTGCAGGTAACATGAAGAAAGCTGCGAGCAGAGCCTTGCACTCCTGTATCTATAGCTGGATATTTATCATTCTGGGGTGAAATTCAGAGAAACAATAATAGGAACTTTATTGTAGGGGAGAACAAAAACACCCAAAGGGCCGTGTTGTATGAACAGACTGAAAATAATTAAATAAATAAGGGAATATTTTCGCTTCTTTAAGAAAAAGTAATCTGAAAGATAGCTGTGTCGATATTTTTCCAACAGTTGGTATTTTTCTGTATTAATTTAAAGAAACAGTCATAATCCAAACTTGTGGCCTCTTGAACTCTTCATTGCAACAGGCTACAATTTGATGACTTTGCAGTGCTTCAGATATGTTGCTGAACACAAGGCAAATGTAATACTATAGGGATTTAGATAGAAACCTAGGAGAGGGAACAGGAGATCATCACAGAGGCTCAGAACACCATTGGAAAGAAATAGAAATGTCAGCGCGTAATTGATCGATAATGTAATTTGTGATACTGGATATAATAATCTTGGGAAAGGGAGGAATGTGGAAAGATTTACAAGCAGGTCAAAGTAAGTGTCCTGCCTGCCTCAGCTGACAGAGTGTATCAACTCCTTTGGAAGGGTGCCTTTATGGAGACATTTTTGCCTAACCTAGCTGCATGAATCAGCAATCTGCTGCTTTGCAGTGGGATGAGAGCTGGACTGAGCTCTTGGTGACTAGTCTGAGTAGTTATGTTACTGGAACAACAAGTGTAAACTTCAGCTGCTGGGTGACTTTTCCAAGAAGGCTACTGGCACAGTTCTGCTATAAGTAAAACTGGAGTTTTGCAGCTTGTGCATCACAGCCACTAACAAATATTAGTGCTATTGTGATCAGATAAACATATTTTTAATCTAATTGAGTTGGTCTGGGGAAAAAACAAGTCTGGAGTCACGGAAGGGCCTTGCTGTTTGAAACCAACTGAAGGAAAATAATTTCTATTGCAAAAATTATCCTGGGAAAGTTTTCTTCTTTCCAAGAGCAGATAGATGAGTCTACTCTTTTAGACATAAAAGCACAATTTGCAGATGGAATATAAACTTAAAATGGCTTAAGGATTCAAGTGCACTGGCTAAAAGGACAAAGCATAGAACATCTATTTGCTTTGAGTAGCATCAGAAAATGTGAAACAAACCCTCAGTTGTCTCATTTTGCCTAAAATATGAATGCAGTGTCAAATAAAACCGCAAACTATTGTTCAAGGTGAGAAACTCAAATATGTTATTAAAGATGTTTAGACAGTTGCTGTCTCTTAAGGGGTGTTGCATGCAAATCATTGTGTATGTTGAATGATGAAGATGAAGAATACTATAGAAGAATATATATAAAATATAGAAGAATATATATAAATACC
>JANHFX010003842.1:84889-167466 GCA_027560015.1 Chloroceryle amazona
GCCCGCCCGGCGCTGCGGGAGGCGTCTCTGCCCTCCCTTTGTGCCCGGGGACGCGGGGGCGGCCAGTGGCGGGCGGCTGACAAGATGGTGGCGGCCGCCCCTCCCCTGGCTGCGGGCCTGGGGGGCGACGGGGGGAAGCCGCCGCTGCTCGCCCGGGTCTGTCTTCGCTGTCCGATGGGTCTCGGTGGCCTCTGCGCCCCGGCCTGGCCTCCGTCGACGCGCTGTGGCTTGAGTGGCTGACGGCGGGAGCGAGAAACGGGCAGTACCGCGTGGAGGGGGCGTGTGGGGGCCTCGCTTCTTGCCGAGCGCCGCGGGAGGCTGCGCCCCGTCTCCCTGCCGCTGGAAACCGGGCAGCTGCTGCTGGAGCTCTGTGTGCCGGCTCCATTGCAGATAAGACCTTTGCCCGCCTGTTCTATGCGGATCCTTGGTAATAAACGTCTGAATCGGATCTGATTTATTTCTGAAACCGCTTCTGACGCTCTGCAGTAGGCTCATAGAAATGCAAGTTGATAGCAGCCACGTGTAATACTAATTAAGGAAGATGGTAGGTGCCATTTCTTCTGTGCAGATTTACATTACGTAAAAGCCAAGCAAACTGCCATCTTTTCCGAACAGGCGTTCACAGGGTTGCAAATTAAGTAGTCATATATCACCAGTATATTTAGCTATAGCAAGTACATGCTGCTGTCGAGCTTACTTGGGGGGTGTGTGTGGGAAGGAACCGATGCAATTGAGAAACAGGTTGCAACTTCTCTGCGTTGGAAAGTGAGGAGTATTGTAACTTCAGTTCTTAGAGGTGTTTTGGGGTGAAAAAAAAATGGTTTCTGGTGCTTCTGAACTTAAATTAACAAAGTGTTGCTTTAATTAGTTCCTAGGTTTCTACAGTACCTCTGGTCCTGCCTGTAATTTTGCCAGGCAGCAATAGAATATCATTACAAAGACCCTGATGGCTTTCCTGAGGCCTCTAAGGAGTGAAGTATTGTTAGTGAAAGTAATGATACGTACAGGACTTGCATTTAATCTTTAGGTTCCATGATGGGGAAAGATGGAAATGAAGACAGCTTTTAGCACTATCCCTTGTGAAATAAGACCTCCCATTCTTACCTGCCTTTCACCTCCCACCCCCCCACCCCCCAAAAAAAACTCTTTTAGGGTTTGTTGAGAGACAGAAAACAAGTTCTAAAATATCCAGAAACCAGATTCTGGGGCAAACTTTGCATTATCTCAAGCATTCTGTTTTGCTTTAAAGCAGCTGTGTCTCCATTTGCCTTGTCTAGGGTTGTATGGAGTTCTTCACATCTTGACCATTGATATGTGGGAGCTGATGAAAATTCACACAGCAGGCACACATGATCTTGGCAGAATTGTGGAAGGAGGCACTTTGAATCTCAATTCAGAAATAATTGAGTATTGCAAATGTTAAAACAAAAGCAGGGGGATGCCATTAGTATCTCCCCCCTTCCCTTTACTCACTCCTACATCAGGCTGCCACTAAGCTTGAATTTTTTCAACTGTGGCAGGCTGGGAATAGTCACAGTGTTGTGTTTGGTCTCTGCTTTTGTAGTTGCAGAAAGCTTTTGTCAGCTTTTTCCCTTGGAGTGACAAAGTGAAGAAAAGTGATTAAAAGAAAAGATAATTTTGGGCTTATTGTCAGAGCTGAATATCTTTGGGTATAGTCAGATTGTTAACCTGGCCTCGGGTGCTTCTCAGCAAGATTGCTGGAAACTCCTTTCTTGTGAGGACATAACTGGTTGCAGTAGCTTCCAGTTTGGCATGTTGGAACAGGAATTAATCGCAAGCTACCAGAAGAGTTGAGAGGCTGGCAGGAAGGAGCACAAATGCTCAGGCTTATGGAGCCTTTTGTGTGTGTATTTACAGCTTGTACGCTGGCCATTCCCTGTTGTTTCTCATTAATTTTTGCAATCCCCTAGCTGCGTCCTCCTCCATGAGAGGAATGGCAACCCGGATTCAACCAGTGAGTAGCTGGCAGGGGGCCTCTCGGCCATCCGCTAATCCTGGGCTCTTTCTCCTGTCTCCTTCAACAAGGTGTGAGTCAGCCCTCGTGGATCTCTGCCTTCCTCGCTGTGGGGACTGGGGAGATGCCACAGTTCCTCTGTGCAGTGTCTGTGTGATGCTTCCTTAGTTGCAGTCGGGTTTAGAAACCGTATTGAGTGAAGAGTGTCTCTGGAAGTGGTGAAGGGGCTACTTTCAGACAGGGCAGATTAGCTAATCAAGAGTTAATGGTGAGTATAAACACTTGGCAAAATGGTGGATGTTCATGCAATGCCTTAAATAATAGAAACCTTTGGATAATACAGGTATCAGAGGAATCGGTAGTGGTGTGGGGATACGTGACCTTGTTCTGCACGCTTACATGGTGCTTTTCCTAGCAAGTATTCCACAGTGTGGAGTTTTATGTAGTTGGATCAGGTGATTTCTCTGTGGGTAATTTTGTGAGTGTGGTTAAAAAGGCAGTACAGGTTTGGTTAGCCCGGGTTTAGCATTGCACACGTGCTTTCTACTCCCAGATCTGAACTCCTCTTGGAAGTAGAGGAGTTGTATTTTTATGAAACTTGCCTTGCTCTGCGGCTCTGTGCAGCTCCAGCTTTGGAGACTTTGTTATGGCATGTTTGAGACTGTGATAAACTGCTGTAGTTAATGGAAAGTTGCACAGCAGTAAATGGCTTCTTTGGGATGCTTTCCTCTGTGACATCCTTTTATTAGAGGATATGATGACTGTTGTCTTCCTACCCTAAAAATAAGGGGTAGAGGTGAGAAACTTTGTTGGTTTGGAAATGTTCTGGTGTCTGAAAGTTGTTCTTGTAATCTTCCTCTTACTTCCTAGTAAGTTTGGGCTGTTAGATAATAGCATATTCAGAAAGGTTATAAAATTCTACTGAGAAGGATTGCTATTCCTCAAAGGAAACAAGTGACTTGGTTCCCACACACCCCAGGGTTTTCTGTTGGTGGTGGGGTTTTTTTATTATTTTTAAGTGTTGCATAGCAAAAAGAGTATTTAATCCAGAGTTTGCAACAATCCTTTGCAGGATGAAATTTGGGTTGGTAAAGCAGAGCAAGTTTCAAGGAATAACCACAAGAACATCCTGCAAGTATTTATTTATTTAATATTAAAAAAAAAAAAAATTAGCTTATTGTACTTTGGAGCTTCCCCACCTATGATGAATGTCTGTGTAGTTAGAAGGAGCTGTAGATTATCTGCCTCCGTTGTCGGTTCACAGTTTGCTGTGCATCTCTTCCTTAGGCAGAGGATATTCTTTGTACACTGCTCTTGCCCTTTTTGCTTTAAAGGGTGTTTTCCCCCCACAGTTTCAGCTTTGGGTTGAAAGATATTTAACTGTACTCCCTTCTGAAGAGAATGACCTGCTTTTCAAAACAGGGTCCTAGGCAGTTGTCGTGTATAGTGGACTCTATTCTAGAAGAATATGGGTGGAGATTATATATATATCTCCATATAGTTGAGATGGAACCCACTGCATGTATACAGTATTGTCCACAGAGGTCTGGCAAAAGAGACAGAAATGAAAAGGAAATGGTCACAGAGCATTTTTTACTATCTGAGCCTTAATAGATTCTGCCTTAATGATCATCTTTTCCCTGTGTCTTGTTACTCTGGTTTTGTTCTCCTTCAAAGGAGCTCCAGCTTCCTGAGTATAGTGCAGTCTCTCCTCATTCTTTGACCAGCGCTGTCTGACAGCTTGCAGGGCCAAAAAGAGAACTCTGGAGAAATCACTGCATAGGTCAACAACAGAGATGTTTGTTTGGACGGTAGTTAAATGGAGGCAAAAATAGATTAGTAGAACACTCTATTAATGTTTGTTGTTTAAGGGCAGAATGCTTGGTATATCCTGCGAACAATACCAAGCTCTATGTGATCAAATTGTTAGTAGTGTTTTATAATATTTTTAATGATTAATGCCAGCTTATCTGCGAGTATCTGATGTTAGCAAGTTTTTTGAGCTCAAAAATGTTCTGTATTTCTGACTTCTATACCGATTGGAAAAATGGCAACTGGCTAATGGAAAAAGACAACCTACAGATCCGAGAACCTTTTCCGTACTTGCCAAGAGACCTCCTTGCCTCTGGGATTCAGGATGGTCATTTTGTTATAGAGGCAGCTGTGACAAAACCAGGATTTTATTTCTACAGTAAACTAACCAAAGAAGAAGTAAAGCAAACCTGTCATTCTCATGCAGTCTAAGTACATCCTGTGTTTATTAAGTCTCTTGTGCAAGAAGGGTTTGCCCGTAAGGTTCAGAACACGGCATGCAAATTTGGGAAATATAATTCATAGCTCTGGAGATTTAATCAAGATATACAAATGTCTATAAATGTCTAGAATATAGCTCTAGCCTTGGGGAAGAATTTGTAAGGGGTGCCAATATCATTCCGTTAGACCTGCTCATCTTTTGGAAGTAAGCTCACATGTTTGTTGTTTTTCCTTGCACCCACCCCTACCACAGCAGCTCATCTCTCAGGTGATGCTCCTTTTCTGTGCTTTTCATGCTGCTTTAGATCATTATGGCTACAATCCTACTGCCATCATGGCTTTTGAAAGATATTCTGCAAGTTGGCTTTCAAAGACCTGTTTGTATGGAGCATGCAGAGCTGTGCTGCTAGCATGGGTGGGCTTACCTGACCTCTGGTAGTGAATGAGGGATGACTGGGATTCTAGTACTGAAGAGCTTTAGGCCAATCTTAGGACAATGATAGAGAAATTCAATCGTCCACTTTCTCCTTTCAGACTTTGTTCAGCCTGTCATCTTTATTTTGTCAAAAGCAGCATTTTCTTTAGATTTCCTCTTGGTTTTATTTTGACAGAATGCCTTTAATGCAGAAAGTGCACTGCTGACTGCTGTGGCCAAGCATCTTTGTGATTCCTTGTCATAAACATTTTCCAGAATTTTTATGTTTTAAATGTACCATTCTTTACTTACAGACCACACATTGGCAGGTTTTATTTGGAGCCTGAGATCTTACTGGTAGATATTTTTCAAAAGGGAAAATTTGTACAAAGGAGTTCTATCTTTTATTAAAGATTTGTCTCCTATAGTCCTTCCCCCTTGATTTCTATTTGTTGATAAAACTACTTCAAACAGATAATATTTGAGCAAAGTGCAGTGTGTTGCTACAACTTGTCTTGTACATACTGACCTCCAATACATAACTGTCACCTTCCCCTCTCTCCTCGATGTTTATCCTTTTTCTCGCCTGTTAATATAGCAGTTCTGAAAATTGGAGTTTTAGGCAGTTCATTCTCAGGTATTTTCTTTTGGTTTGTTTTGCCCATCATGTGTAATAGAGAAGTGTAGCCTGACTTGTATGATTGGAAGGTCACATTGGCACATCTTGAAACCTTTCTAAGACAGGAAGATGCTGTTATTTGACTACCTGGTTTTTATGGAACAACTTGTTTTTATGATATGGAGGATTCTTAGGTACAAAGAAGTAGTTGAGGACTGTGACCACATTTCACGTGTTTACCAATTCTTTGTATTCCTATTGAGGAGAAGCCTTTCAATACTACTTTATCTTGCAAATAGAATGGTGGAAAAAGTTTGTGGTTTTTTTTAAGGTGAAACCAGTTCCTCTCATACCAATTTGTGCATGGTGTCATGGCAGCTGAGGAGGTGACAGAGACAGGGACATATGGTGTTGGACAGGGAGGAATGGTAGTATCAGAAGCTGTTATGGTTTTAATACAGTAAAACAGTCTAAAGCATGGGTGTGCATGCTGTCATTTCAGATCCTCTCCCTGTTCCCTGCTCGCTCAAACCTTCATTCTTTTCTGTGAGAAGTTATTTCTTGTGGTTCTACCAAGTGTGTTGCGTCACCAGTAGCGTGTTACTGGGCTATCACTTCTTGATTAAAGTGGCACTGTTGGTTTTCATTAAGTAGGAAGAATGCTTTCTTAGTGGGGTATGTGTTCAAAACCACCTGATATTGATTAAATTTTAGAAGAATCAAAAAAACCCCCAAAACTAGCAAATAGCAAAAGGGGGTTACAAGCTTTGTAAGGAGTACTGTAACAAACATGCCTGGGAAACAACGCTAATATTTATTTTTTGTCTACTTTAGGACTATATTCAATATTGCCCAAGTGAAAAATAACACACAAATTTTGAGTTGGACCCTAAGTATTTTAATTTCTGCCAATTCTTTAGTATTGCACACTGATGTGATCCTTTGAACATAAACATATAAGTGAGTGTGCATGGATGGAGTTTGCCTGGCATGCTGGATCTGCCATGGGTGCAGATCTGTTTGTCACGTGGGCCAAACGTCAGGGCAAGTCAGAGATGTCAAAATACATCAAAAAGGTTTCAGTCGTGCCTTGGAGGTATTGTGCAGGGAGAGTTGCAGTCGTATTATCTACTATAAGTCTATTCAGAGTAGTTTTGCAAATGAGTTGCTCTGTGGTTTGGGAGAGGCTTCTGTGCAACTGTTTCATTTGTGGCATTCATTTGGAGTTTAAGAATAAAATGAACATCGTAGCATTTGAAATGTGTTGCACTATTAATCTGCAATGCACAGAAGATTTCAGCATTGTGCTCTTATGCTCGAATGTAGTAAACCATTTTCACAAGAGGGTTTCAGGGCTGTTTTGATAGAAGAGGAGTTAATTGTGTGAAGGAAACTTATGAAAAATGGGAGAAAAGGATGGACAGAGGGCTAGGGGGAAGGAAGGAGGGTTTGGGGAGGGCTTCCAAAAGGGAGAAGAGGCTGCTCGCTGACTTAAACTGTTCTCCTGACTTAAGAGAGAAAATCGAGAGCAGGAACTCTTTAGCTCTCTCCTCCCCTCCAGCTCTTTTGTTGGCTTTCTGAAGGGGGAGAGCTGTGGGAGGAGGGACTTTTGATTAGTCCTGAGCAAGAAGCAAGCTGTGCAGGGATGGTGGAGATGCCAGCAGTGAAGACAGCTCTTGGCAAAAGAGCAGGTAAGCTGCTCCATCCTTCCCAGCAAGACCGTGACAGCAGGTACAGTAGGCTGGGTGGTGAGAGGGGAATGGAGCTGGCATTGGAGCAGTGTTGCACCTGCTGTGATGCGAGTGCTGAGCAGTGAAGTGTGTTTCAGAAGGCAGGTCTGTGTGCGGGTCAGGGCCTGCCTGCCTTTTTCATTCACAGAGGATGGCTATGGTCTTGTTCGTTGCCGTTGTGGTTGTTATGAATGATTTGTGAAGTTGCACACCAGAAGTCTCAGAGTCCTTCACCAGACACACTTGAATAATTTTGAAGACTTGTACTAGATTGTTTAGCTGGTGAGCATACTGGAAGTAGAGCTGGAGATAAGATCTGCACTCCTGTATAGTGTTACCTTGTTACTGCATAGTTAACTTGTTCTACTAGGTGTCAGCTGAATTTCCCAAGTCTCTGTCTGTCAGAGGGGTAGCAAAAGATCTACCCCTGTACAGAAGGTGTTATAGGTGGTGGCGTTCTGCATGAAGATGACTTGAGTAGTGGCAGATCTAACGACATAGCATCGTATGTTCTTATAACATATGCTTTTGGACTAAAGGTCCTCACAGCTGAAGTGCATCCCATAATACAGGAGATGACATTGCTCGGTCTTCACAGGAGCTTGGAAAACTTTCTCATCTCGTGACAATGACTGTGTTGCATCCCTTTGGCAAGGGAGGAATTCTAGCAGAATGACTGCGTTGAGAAGTACCTGAGATAAGGACCACGCAGAAGAGAGTCCAGCTCTGCAAAGAAGGCTGCTGCTGTTGTTTACTGTCATTTTAGCAGGATCTTCTTTTGATTTTGCTTGGGACTTAGGAGTCGACATGAAACGCTTGAGTTATGTGAGAATGATGCAATATCAAACCTAGTTCTCCTGTGACTTGCTCTGCTTTCTTAAATGCCTTCAGCATGTAAATGCCTTGGCATGTGTGGGAAAGATGGTATGCTCTCTGCTGCAGAGAGGAGGTTTCACAGGCTGGAGTTTGAACATTGTGCCGTTGAGAGAAGTGCTGTGCTCACTTCCCGTAACTGAAAGGACAAGGCGTATGAGAATAGTGGTTTTTCCTTTTGCTTAAGAGGAGTTAATCTTACCTTACTGCGTTAAGCTAAATATCCAGATAGCTCTAGCTCTTGCATGTTTCAGCTTGAACACTCTATTTTGCTGTAGTTAACTGTTCAGATGTTTCATCAGATTCTGGGCTGGTCCTGTCAGTTACTGAGAGCTGGAGTCTGCCTGTGTGGGAACCATCATGTTTTTTTGATGCTGCTAGCTTCTTCCAGGTCTTTATATTTTTCAGTAAATACTGAAAAAATTCTAGATAACAGTAGTACTGAAAACCTCAGACTCTAGTTATTGAAAAGAAACTGTCTTCAGCTGTGTTGCCTCTGTCCCTCCCCTACCTGTCTGATGAAGCCAGCAAGATCTGGCTGGTCAAGCTCCACCTCAACATGAGGAAAAACTTCTTTCCTGTGAGGGTGACAGAGCCTGGAACAGGCTGCCCAGAGAGGTTGTGGAGTCTCCTTCTCTAGAGACTTTCAAGACCTGTCTGGATCTGTTCCTGTGTGGCATGTCCTAGGTGTTCCTGCACTGGCAGGGGTGTTGGGTTGGACTCGATCTCTGGAGGTTCCTTCCAACCCCTACCATTCTATGATTCTAAGTAACTTGAGGGCAAGTGAGAATGGAAGCTCAGCTGCGTGGGAAGATGATGTGATGTTTCAGTAGGTGGCAGTCCTTTTCTGAGTCCAGGCCCAGTGGTGAGCCTGGTGTCAGAGGGAGGCAGGGAGAGAGGAAAGTGGAGGGAGCAATGTCTTTCTGTCAGTGCCATCTTGTGGGCTGAGTGCAGATGCACGAGTCTGAGCACTTGTAGCTTGGAAAAAAGAGAGGTCACCCTTCTGGTGCAGAGCAGTCTCTGTGTGGTGGTGTCTTGAGGTGTGTCTGCTCTGCTGGCAGCCTTTGCAGTGGGGAGTGAGGAGAGCCTGCCTGGGTAGCCCAGCAGCCACCTTCTTTACTTAATTGGATGGGTTAGAGTGAAGAGCTGCAGTGGCCCTGGGCAAAGCAGGCAGGCTGGCATTGTCCCTGGTATTGCCCTGTCCTTTGGGACCAGTGGAGAGGGTGCGAAGTGTTCCTGGAGCACCCTCTGCATCCTGAAGGGCTGGGGGCTTATACTCAGTAGCTGATACTCTGATTAATCCTTCTTCCCTCTAAACTTCACCTAAAGTCAAAAACCTTCTTCCAGTTTTGAGTCGTGTGTTTCGTGCAGCATAGAGTCTTGTTCTGTTTCATCATCCAGTTGGCTGCACTTCATTGATTGGAGTATTTAGAAACTATTAAGTAGCAGTTGCTTCTGATTCCTATTTAGAAACAAAACATTGAAAACTGAGCCAAGACCATGCTCTAGTACAGATCCTTAATGCTGCTTGCTTCACTAGCACTATGAAAGGTAGAGTGTAGTGGTGAAATAAAGGGAAAAACAGGGGGTGAAAGAAACCCAACAACAAATACGTGCCATTATAATTATTTTTTTTATTCCCTTGCTCCCCACTGCCTTATTTTCTATCTACCCCTTGCCCATGACTTGTTTTCCAGAAGGAGGAGGGTATTAGAGTGGATATCAGAGAGAGAAGTAGAGGTTGTTAGTGAGAACATGGTGATGACATACTTAATATTTTTTTCCAGATACATAATAGTTAAATATCTTGTGAAATGCTTGCCTCATCAAGTTTGCTCCCTGTGATGTCCCCTCCTGCTTCTCAAGAGTCCCTAGGCTGTTTTGCATGGTGATTTTAGAGAATTACCTGGAAGTGTCAGCAAAAGTAGCTCTTGTCCTTTTAGGCTGGTACTTCTGAAAACCAAGCCATTGCCCTAGTTTTAAATTAAATTACCTCTCCCTTTTTTTCTAGATCTCCCATTTCTCCAAGAAGGGGAGTGAGCTGTTTGATTCCTTTATGTAGATCAGTCAGTAGATAAATGGAAGGGGGTTGTGTGAGGGGCATTTTTCTTTAAGTGGCATTTGCAGTATTATAACAAATTAAATAGCCCACAGTTTTTAGGGTGACTGAAGTGTGCTGAGATTTGGCTAAATAGGACTCTGGTCTCTGTGCTGAAAGTGCTCTTTTTTTTTTTTTTCTTTTTTTTTCTGTCAAGTTCCCTTTTGAAAAATTTTAAGAATAAGAACCTTGGATGTCCCAGGGCAGCAGTTAATGCTTTCCCCTCACCAACCTGCCTGGCAGCAACTGAGCATGGCAGAGTGCAGCTTCCAGGAGTGATGAGCTGCTTCACATGTGGCAGTGCACTAGGCAGCTTCCTCCAAGGCCAGGAAAGTGAAGTTGAATTGAAATACGGTGACATTGTTGGTGGTTCATTCTAATACTAACTGGTGGTGAATTTACGTGTGACTCAGGGAGCCAGTGTTACTGGTCGCTGCTGCCAAAAGCAGGGGTCTGCTTCCACCTTTGCTCTGCTCTGCCCTCCCTGCACTTTCATCATCTGCTTGTTCTCACAGGTGCCAGCTGGCTGAGTAAATCTGTGAAAATCCAACCTCTTCTCTCACTACCCTCTCAAAAGATAAAAAAGGAAAGAGGAAAAAACAACCACAACATTCCACCATCAACAGCAGAAAATTATGCTTCCCCCAAGCCTACTGCTGAAGGGATGTGAGCCAGGCTGCCTCAGTGCCTGGCTCTGTGTGAGTGTCAGGGTTGGTGCAAGGGAGGAGTTAGGGACACCTGCTGGGAGCAGGACTGCATGTGTCAGCAGATATCTGGATGGAATTTGAAATCCTGCTCCAGTTTTCAAATACAAGGGATAATTTTTGAGAATGCCTTTGGACAATTGCTCAAGCATCATCTGTATAGGCGAGGGGGATTGGTTTGGTTGGTCAGGAACTAGAGGGGTGTTAAGATGTGGCAGCACCCTGGTTTAGATTGGTGTGAGCTGCAGTGGAAACACCTCTAGAGGGGCATTCACCAATTCTGTGTTTGACTTCCATCTCAACTGGCAGCAAGCAAGTACTACCTGTTATTTTTACTTCATCTGGATGAGTTTATGCTGTGTTTCATGTTTATTTCTAATGAAATATAAGCAGAAGCACCCCTTGCTTTATTTTCAGATTAACCGACAGACTCCCAGTTAACTCTTCATTGCTTCCTTGCCAGCCTCTGATGGGTTAGAATTACATTTTCTTCTTCTTGCAACTGCCCCCTGGATCAGACAGATTTGATTAGTTGGGTGACTGTGGCACAAAAGATAGAGAGGGGAAGGGAGGGGACTGGAACCTCCTCTTCTGGCAGCAGCAACCCAAGCTCAAATAAAGATCTTTCTTAACTTTTCAGCTGTATCTGTCTGTTCCTTAAATGTATTGAGTTAATTCAGTCAATGCGAAATCAGCAGCCACACATACTACTTTCCATTTATTAAATTAACTGGTTTTCCCTGCAAAAACATGTTGAAACACTTTTTTTTTTTGGTGTGTTCTGTATGTTTATTAGCAACATAGAGTGCCTTCAAAATGTACACTTTACTGTACTTTGTCTAAAAGCAGCCTCAGTGCTGACACAATTCATTATTTTATGTCACTTGATCAAACTCTTTGTTCTTGCATATGTTAAAACATTTAAGTGTGTGGAGATGGGGTAATCTCCCTTTTTTTTTTTCTTCCTAAAAATTGATACCCAATGTTTAGGAAAGCTCTTGAACTACAGATATGTAACAGGATGTTAATCTGTACTAATCTAATACTTTTTTGAATAAGCCATTTAAATCTATTCACCCTGCAGGCTTGTGAGTAAATTATAAGTAAATTAAAAGAAAATGCATTTCCAGACCCTTTGCTTCAGGCTAATCCTTCACCCTGGTGTCACATGAATATTTTGCAAAAGATAACTTTCATGTATAAATGCAGCTAAAGTATTTTCTGTTACTTGGCAGTTGAACTGAAAGAGCAATTCTTCATTGTTAATATAGAAAGTTGTTGTAATTAGCTGACTTTGATATTGTAAACTGCTGATAGTTAAATTGACCACATCTAGGCATTATTTATGGCCTAAGATAATTAGTTGGAGTGGAGGGCTCTGCAGTTTCAAAGATGTCTGTCAGCTTGTTGATTTCTTTACTGCCTGTACTTGCTTATTAAGATGGCTTATCACTTAATTTTTTGTTAATATTACTTGCTAGAAGTACAGAATTTTCAAACGTCAGTATATCATTCAGAATTAAATGAATGCTTGTAATTTTATTTATAACTGTTGTCAGCAAATGCAGATGAAAATGTAGATGTGCCTTTAGAGAAGCCTCAATCTCAGATCTTGGGGAATTACTCCAAGATAGAAATGAAACAATATTGTAGCTTAGAAATGTCTGGGTTGGAAGGGACCTCCAGAGGTCATCGAGTCCAACCCCCCTGCTGAGAGCAGGGACATCCTCAACTAGAGCAGGTTGCTCAGAGCTCTGTCAAGCCCCACCTCTCCAGGGATGGGGCCTCAACCACCTGTTCCAGTGCTCCACCACTCTTGCTGTAAAGAACTTCCTCCTTATTTCTGATCTAAATCCACTGCTTTCTAATTTAAACCCATTGCCCCTCGTCCTTTCACTCCAGGCCTTTGCCAACAGGCCCTCTCCAGGCTTTTTATCAGCTGCCTTCAGGTACTGGAAGGTCACTATTAGGTCTCCCCGGAGCCTTCCCTTCTCCAGGCTGAACAAGCCCAGCTCCCTCAGCCTGTACTCATAGGAGAGGTACTCCAGCCCCCTGATCATCTTCGTGGACTCCTCTGGACCTGCTCCATCAGGTCCATGTCCTTCCTGTGCTGAGGGCTCCAGAGCTGGATTCAGCACTCTAGGTGAGCTCTGACCAGAGCAGAGCGTCAGAATCCCCTCTCTCGAAGTGGGGTCCTTACCTTTGTCTGTTCTGTAAAAGCACTTCAGGACCAAAACAACAGTGGATTTAACTTCTGTGCACTATGCTTTTCTCAAATCTGTTTTTTGTTGTGGATCCTACTAAGGCTTTGACCAAAGAAAAATTATTATGCTGAAACAAAAAAGCTTTATTGGCCCCGCTCTGTACGTGTATTGTGGTAACAGGTAATTGTTTGGTGTTCTGTAGGAACCTTGCCTGTTTTCAGCTGGAAGGATGTTCAGTGCTCTTCCTTTGTTCATTCAATGGTCTCTGACTTTTCTTGGGTATGATATAAGTCTTAGTTTGGAGATAGAAATAGTAGCTTCTGTGTGGATATGCTGTGGTGGATATTCTACTGTTAAAACCAGTAGTGTCAGCTATTTACAAACTGTTTTTGGTTTGGCTTGAAGACACTTTATGAAGGAGTGTTGTTATCCCTATTTTGCAGCACTTGAGCTGCAGGCTAAAGTGTCCGTAGTTCAACGCTGCTCCCGTGGACCTCAGCTGCAGCTCTGAGTGCTGAACATAGCACAGAGGGCAGGCTGCGGTCCTAGGGTCACTTGAACCTGTTGTGGCAGTGCAGTGGCAGCAACTCGTGCTAGTTCTGCACAGCCCTTGCACTTTCCATCTTCTAGTGCAGGTGCTTGGCAGACTCTGAGGTGAGAGAGTGCAGGGAGATGGGCTGGTAGAAGATAAGTAAATCTACTAACCCTCTTTGTCACTGAATTTACTTATTGTGAGGCTCAGAAGAAAGATGGGGCTGGTACAAAGCAGGGAAATAGTTGCAGTGCTGCCTCAAATTAATTTAAACTTGTTGTTTTAAGTCAAAACCTTGGCTTCTGAGCAAATAGGGAGACAAGCAATAGATTAAGCCAAATGAGATGACTGGGTTTTTTTGTAGTTATGTGGCACTGTTGTGGCAGATAAAGGGAATTAATTTCCCTGTCCTATAGGGAAGAGATTTGGGGCTGGGGAAGATGTACTTACCAGTAAGTCTCAAGGCTTCCTGATTGATCCTTTGACAAGCCTTGCCCTGTGTACTGAATGGGGACAGAGGTGTCAGGGGAAATGGTCATAGCTGATGATTGTGCAGTGAATATGCAGGTCGTCTTTAGGTGTTGCTAGATTTTAACAAAAGGGGGGGCAGGGAGAGGGGAAAGCTCCCTGTGGGAGAATGCTTATGTGTGGGAGCAGAACTGCTGGCTCTCCTGCTCAGCCTCTACACCTGAACTGTCAGCGTGTCTGCTAGTGCTGTTAAACTCTTATTTCTTCTTTGTGCCAAGCTGGGAAGAGATGGGCACATTCTCAACTGCTGCATTTTCTAAGTTTTTGTCGGTAGCATAGGGATGACATAACTTGGCTTTTACACCAAGCTCTTGACAACTGTTTCTGTTTCTTCTCTCCCATTCTCCCTTTTTTGTTGGCTTTGTTTTCTCACTTGAGTTTTGAGTCCTCATCTTCCTTTCTGCACATTCTCACAAGTGCTGTGCTTCCCTTTTTCCTCTCTCCTGACATTTCTAGCCTAGTGTTAACTGTCCAGCCCTAATTTTTTAGTTCTCGGAGACAGGTCGGTGTCACCTTTGCTCAAAGAGAAAGGTATTTTAGCCTGTTCCTGATACTTAGTGTAGGCCAATTTTGGTGCTGGTCAGGCTTTGGAAGAAGCAGAGAAGCTGGTGGGGTGATGTAGTACTGCAGTGCTCAGCCCTTCAAATGGGCTCTTGCTGGTTTTGCTTTACTCCTGCAAGTCCTGAAGCTGGATTGAATTACACCTCCTTGCTGCCTGTAATTGCTCTGAAGTTTAGTCTGTCTTGGTAGTAGTTAAGGCAGGTCTTATCAAGGAGTCTCCTCACAGCCTGCTGAATACTAATAGTTTCACTAGATAAACTGCCCAAGTGAAGTAATTATATTTTCATGGCAAGGTCTACCCTCAGGTAACTGTGGTGATGCTTGAAGTGAGCTACATTGGGGTTTGTTTGAAGTAATCCTGATTTTAATATTAAGACAACTTTTTAATCTTTGTGTGTTTCTTTTGCTTCTGTAGAATACAGAGGCTTTGTAGTGCTGAAGAGGAAGCCTCAGGTGCCCTTCCTGTGAGTTAATGAAGGACATGAAATTCCCCTCACAACATGAAACTCTCCTCCTTTGTTTTCCTGCCTTTTTAAAGCAGTCTCTTCAAGGGAATTTATGCAAGCTGCCACAGCCTGCCTTTTGAGGCAGTGAGCTGTGGCTTGTCTGACAGTCGGAGAACTTCTTTCTCAAGCAGCTTGCAGAGAGCACAGCTGCTCACCTGCTTTCTTGGCTTGAAAGACATTGGGACAGAATACCTCAGCCAATAGTTGGGACGGCAGGGTGGCACTGGGAAGGAGATAATCTCGTGTTGGAAGACGCAATGACTCTATGTAGGAACGTGTAGGTTAAATTGTTTGGAAAGCACTAGGATTATGAAGTTTAGGGTGGTGAGTTGCTATGAAGCAGAACTTGCCTGACTTTGGTACCGTCCAGACGTTACATTACAGCTTTATTTGAAGCATGTTGTAGTAACTCTGTATTAAAAGATGGTGTGAAGTTGGAGATTATGGTGTGAATATCTGTTTTGAAGCAACTGTTTTTATAGCTGGTAAAAGGGATTGTGGAAGCTCCTTCTATGTGCTCTTAGAGCTGTCCTCATAGCTGAGCTTTTCTGGGTACCCTAAAACTGTGTTGCAGGGTACTAAACAGGAGGAATAGGTACTGTACATGTATTGCTTTATCAGGCATGTGGTGTTGGGCAACATACCAGTCCTTGTACAAAATAAGGCAGGCTATTCTAGAAGCTTTGCAAAGGCTTCTGCAAAACAAATCTGGTTTGGCAGATTGATGGTACAAAGCAAGCATTTTTAGTCTGTTCTTACAAATGTGAAGTGCTAATAGGTCAGATTTGCCTGAACCCAGTATGTTTGCTTTCAGAACTACCCTTGTTACTTCAAAGACATTAGAAAGTATGTTCACTTGGAATTGTTTGCTAGGAGCTTGTGATCTGTTGGAAAACTCCAGTATTGTTCTAACTTGTTAGCTTTGCATTGTTTCTTGCAATGCATCTGAAAGGGTGTCTCACCTGTAGAAGAATTTAATTTTGTTTGCTTGTGTGGTGGTGGTGGTGGCGTTGCTTTGCTTTGCTTTGGAACACAAGTCGCCTTCTTGATGTTGTCTTCCATAAAGGTAACACACTTGCACCGCTAACTTCTTGAGAGAAAGTTGATGGAGATACTTAAGCAATTCTGCTTTGTCGGAGCTATGTCTTTGCCTTTTTTTAAATACTTCTGGAGCATCCTGTTGAAAAGATATGCTTAATTTTTCAACTTCTTTCTAGAACAGCACATTTTACTCCTTTTATATTTTCTTTTAATTTAATTTCTTCCTGCTTGCAGCATCTGGTATCACTTGTTTTTCAAATGAGAGGAAGCAGCAGGACTTAAAGTGGTCAGAGTTTGCAAACTTTTACTGATTGGGAAAGAGGAGGATACACCTCCAGGAGACATTTGGATTAGCCAGAGATGGATGAAGTACTGAAAATGATTGCAGTTGTCACCATTATAGAGATATGGAGCAAGCGTGGTCTACACATGGAAGTTTTTGTACAGCTGAAGAGGGTTTTAGCCATTTTATTTTGTCAGAACAGAGTCTTGTACTTGCTTTCTATGTCACATTGCTCTGCACTGTGGCAGTCCTAATCTGGTTTAAAAACTGAGGTAGCTGACCCCTGCTCCAGGAGCAACCTGGCAATAGACAAACAGCGTTTGGTGGCTTCAGAGCGCTTTTACTCTCACCCATTCTCTTACTTGATCATTTTGAGATACTATCTGCACTAGGTTTTTTAGATGCGTGGTAGAGGGCAGGTCAGAGGCTGTGCTTTTGGGTGTGGTTAGACGCACAGGAAAGATCTCCCCTCTTTTTCAGCTAAGCTACGTTTAGGTAGCCGTTCTGTGCCTTAGCTTTACGCAGCAAGGGAAATGAGAGGGCATCACCTCAGGCATTGCTTGCTGTGATGTTGGCTTTTGCCATGTGCAGAGCACCATGGTAGATTTTTGCATGTATTGATCTCTGAGGATGGATCTTTATGATCGCTGCCCTAGTTACTGCTTTTAATGCACAACCTCATTTTTTTCTATTTCTTTTATTCAGTTGGGAACTTTATGCTGAATTGGCATTTTGTATGTTGTTACAGCAGTATATTTTGTAGAGTTAATCTCTTGTAGAAGTTATGTTTCCAGTGCAGTATGGCTCTCCTAATAAGAGGATATCTATTCTGATCTCACGGCTAAATGGTTGAGGTCTAAAGACTGGTGTCTGTCACATTAGTGACCTCGGCAGGGGGCTTGCATGTGTTGTTTTGTGGGGCATTTTAAGGAAGATCACAATCTGAAAAGGGTTCATATGTGCTCTGGCTTTGGCTTGGTCTGAGATTTGTGCTAAATGCCAGAGTGTTACAGCCATGTATGTCTCTGCAGTGATGTCTGTGATGAATGTGCTTCTGAGAATGTTTTGGCTCCATGGGATTTGGTTTATACCCTTTCTTAAAGCGCTGTGTAAATGACAGTTTCACATCTAAGTGCTTCCCTGTAATGGTTTCAGTTACGCTCAAAGCCTCATCCTTAACTCGGCACAAGCAACTTTGCATTTGAGAGAATATTGAGCCTCCTGCAGAAGTCCCATCAGCATCAGCTCTGAAGATGGCTCAGTGTAATAATCCACTACGTGTTCTTCTAGGCTGGGGCTGGGTTTTGTGGGATTTAAATAGCAAAGATTAAGTGAGGGGAAAAGATCCCATGTGTTAATACATTGTGTGAAATTTTTACAACGACGTTATTGCTGCTCTGTACCATAACTATAACATATTGGTAGAGTAATAGATGGAGCTGTTTCTTCTTGCCAGTCTCCTTGCTATCATTTAAAGCTAGATGTATTTAGTAGCTAATTTTGAATTGGTGCAAAGTTCCCGTCAGTGTTTAAGTGCTTCATTTAGTGATCGTAGCATTACAGCATTTACATCTCTTAATGGTCAGTACTGTTTGTTGCACATCATCTGCTGTAGCTGTGGGCTGCCCTTGTGAAGAGAAATCCAGATAGTCCGCAGCCTTAGACAGAGTCCTGCCACTTCTCTGGTATCAGGCTTGCAGACTGCACAGTTGCAGAGCAAGTTGTTTCAGTGAGCTGATGTTACGGAAAACTGAGTCTGGATAGCTTGCTGTAACTGAACTGACTCACAACTTGATTATCCTGTTGCCAGATCCCACACCAGTGAGGCATGTGGGGTACACCTGCAGGAGGTGTCAAGTCAGCATTGTGCCTTCGGGTATCAAGGTGCAGTTGCACTGACCTAGGTTTTCTCAAATTTCTGATAGGTAATTTCTCATGTTCTATTTTGGCATCTTCCAGAATGACCATTCAGTTACTTAACTCAGCTTTTAAATCCTATATTAGTTGTAAAATGGTCTGATGCATGGTTTGGAGAGTTTGTGGAATAAAGGCTAATTACTGTTGCTCAAGCAGTGTTTTACCAAAGGGTTTTCTATAGTGACTAAGTTAGTGTAGAAAACTTCTTTTGCTTAAATTGGCTTTGGAGATTAAAAATGTAGGAATAGTTTTATGGTCTTTGACCTAAGTATGACTCTACAAGTTCAGAGCAAAGGTCCATTTGCCTTGTTAGCCTGTGAGAAAAGGGTCTGTAATAGATGCCTGGGAGGAAAGGTGTAAAAACTGGTGAAAATATGGTATGACACCTTCTGTTAAATCTTCTTGGCTTCTGACAATCCACAGCTGAGGAGCTTGAGACGTTAAGGAGGTATTGGTATCACTGTGTATTTAACAACTCAATGGACCCCCTTCTATGGCTTTTTTTTAACAGCTTTTTTTAAGCTTTTTTTTTTTACCTTCACAGCATTTTCTGGCAGTAAGTTCCAGAGTTAAAATATGCATTTTATAAAAACTTTCTTTAGTTTGCTCAGCTGGTGACAGTGGGTGACTTTATTCTTTTGTTACAAGTCATCTTCATGCTGTACATGACTTCATGTGGCAGTAGTATACTTCAGTACTGCCCACATTCTCTTTCCAAGATGAACACTACTGTACTCTTTCCTTTTATGAAATCCATTGCATTAGTTTAGTTGGGTTAAACAGCACACATTTCTGTACCCTTTCTCGTTCCATAAGCATCGTGAAGGACCAGAGCTGTGTTTTAGGTTACAGAGGTACTGTGGGGAATAATAAAAGCCATCTGTTTGTTGCCTCTGTCTTTTCTAATTTTCCAGTATTGTTTTTCTTGAACTTCGACTTGGCTGATCCTTGATCAGAAGTTGTTAGCTGACTGTAGTCTTTTATTTGTCAGTGGGAATAGCTAATTCGGAACTCCTTTTCATGCAAGTACAGTGGTGAGGTTTGGGGGTTTTATTATTTTGACCAAGGGTAGTTTTTTTTGCATTTGTTAGTGCTGAATTTCACCTGCCACTTTTAACATTTGCTCATCCACAAGATCATATGGTAGCTGTTTACTAGGAGTTCCAGTTTTGACTACTTTGAATAATTTTCTATTCTCAGCAAGAGAAACTCCCTCTTTATGCCTCCCACAAAATGTTGTGTTGGGTAGTGCGGGTCCTAAGTCTGATCCCTATGATCTCACTCTGATGCTCCCTTCATAATGAAAGCCAATCATGTTGTATACAGGTGTTGTTTCATACTTCTTAAGCACTCTGTATCTTCAAGTCTCCTAGCTTCTGTTACCTTTGTTTAAACAAGAGCAACCCTCGATGAGGTGTCTTTTCAAAGGCTATTCAGATACAGTGTGTTAACGGAGCTACCCTATGTTTACAGCTAATTGCTTCAAAGAGCATGGCTGCATTTCAGAAAGATTACTTTCTTTTACTGAAGCAATGTTAATTCTTTTCTATTTCCATATTTATGGAAAGCTTACAAATTCTGTTCTTTATTATAGCTTTTATCATTTTACCAGGCTTAGGCATTTGATTTACAAGTCTGTAGTTCTTTGGATCTCCTCCCTTCTTTCCTTTCTTGATCTTTAAAGTCTTGTTTCATGTTTGCCACCTTCCATTCTTCTGCTACTAAGGCTGTGCCAAGTGCTGTGTTGCACTCTACAGTTAAAATTTCAGTTTAGTATGGGTGCTTTGAACTGACAGGTATCGTGTAGTCCTGGCAAATCACAAAGTTACTGTGCTTGGTCACTCTCTGACTGTGGTCTGATTTTCAGCGTTGAGGTGAACGGTACCTCTGGCAATGCTGGGGAGAAGTGTTTTATTTAAAGGGAATGGAATAGTCTGCCATTTCAAGACAACAGAAGTTGTTAAAATGAAGCAGTGGAGACCATGTGAGTTGCAGTTAAACGTGCTGACTCTTCTGTCAAAAGGAAAGTTGGCTATATGAGGTTGACAGACTTTCAGTAGCTGATGGTATGGAGAAGGTGGGGAAGTTGTTTTCTGTTTTTCCTTACACAGGAGCTAGGGGCTACTCAGAAAAAGCAAGCAATTGGCAAGGTCATAGCAAACAAAATAAAGTGATTGTTTGCTCTGTAAATGAGCTGTGCAAAAAACCTCTTGGTTTTTGTAGAAGTTGAAATTACACGAATTACAGAAGTGACTGGAGAGGTCTAAAAAAAAAATTATTTAAGGCTTTTTAAAAGCAGATATTCCCCAAGACACAAATTCTGGAGAACATATTGGTTAAGTAGTATTATATAATGTTTGCCTTTCTATATTCTTCCTTATTGGCAACTCTTAGATACAGGTTTTGGGGTTGGATAGGCTTTTGTCAATTTTTCTCAAGTGCTTGTCCGGATTCCACAGATGGCATTCCTGGATGCTGCTTGAAGGAGTGTATGGGCCCCGACTAGAAATGCTCATTGCCAAGAGGAGCAGCTTCAACTCCTGGGTGCTGCTGCATGAGCAGCAAAAGAGCTCACAGTGAAGCAATCTTTGCTAGTCACTGTACTGTTATAACTTGTAAAAGCACATGGTAGCATACCTCCGTCCTCATCAGGAGTTCCCAAGCACTGGTGCCTGTGGACAGAAACATTCCTGACCTTGCAAGGCATCACCTACCGCAGGCATGGACTCTGTTGGTGTTGGCTGGCTCCATAGGGTATCTCCATATGGGTATCCTGTCAGCATAGGTAAAACAGAAAAATTGTAGCACGTTCGTAACCTTTTACGAAAAGGAAGGCTTCTGCTTTCATAGAGTTTCTTTTGGACACCACAGACAACAAACTTACTCAGTTCTAAAGAGTGTGAGTGGACCAGAAGCCAAACCTGCCATGGGGATTGGACCCAGTGACACAGCCAATAAAAAGGCTGCCCCAAAATTTAGAAACAAAAGCAAACAGCAAAACTCAAAGAGCTAATGTGCTCTGTCTGTCTGCTGTGGAAACCCAGGACCTGCATTCTGGATCAGGAACTCTTGGAATAGCTAGTTTATTGAAAAAGTTATCTTTCTTTCTTTCAAATGGTGTCTTCCAAGCATTACTATGAATAAGCAGAACTGGTGTGCATTTCATTTTTGTTGGTGCTTGCAACCTGCTGGAGGGTGTTTTTTATTAACATTTGGAATGTGGAAATTTTTATAGATACTCACATAAAGCATAAGTTTGGATTTCTTATGGAAAGTTATTACTGAATATCATTGTGATGCTGGGTGATTGGGCTGGAGGCACATTGCAGCTAAATTGTGTGTTTGCTTTTTTCTTTTATTTTGTGTTGGTTGTTTTTGTGTATGTGTTTGTGGGTGGTTTTTGTGTTTGGTGGGTGGTTTGGTGGTTTGTGGGTTGGTGTTTTTCTTTTCTTTCTTTTTTTTTTTTTTCTTTTCCCTCCTCTGTGGAAAAATACCTGAACAACTGTGATGTTTCCCAACACCTAAAGTCAATCTCTTTTTCCCTTGACAGACAAGATACTTCTCTCCCACGTTTTGTCTCAGGTGCTAATCTCATCAGGTAGTGAACTGGTTTAGCTTGTGAAACTTGTAGCAAACTTCCTGCTTCTTGCTGGAGTAATTTTCTGCCAGTTCAGCTGCTAGAATTGAATTGCCATGGGGCTTTAATGACCCCCGAGTGTGAGGTGGTGTTGGAGAAGGGAGTGTGGCAGGTTTCCCTCCTGATGTGTGGGTTTAAGAATCCTAAGCAGGAATGGTTTCCCTACACCTGTGCTGTGTGTCTTGCCTATCGGTGTCTGCCTCACTTCTCATAGGGATGACTTGGCTGCTGGCCTGGCAGCTGCTGAATGCCCTCAAGTTACAGACTGTTGCATAAAATTAGCTTCAGTTTTCTGTCTTCCTCACCTGAAGTTGCTGGGCCTTCTGTCTGCCCCACTGCTCCACCAGCCCTGCAACAGGAGGAGTGGTCAGTCGAGCAGGTGGTGGCTGAGGCTTGTCCCTGTTTCCTGGATAAAGTCCCGTGCCTACTCTTTCAAGGTGGGTTTTATAAGTGGTGGAGAATTCTGGAGCACATTATTGGAGATGGCTGGGAGAGAGCAAGGGATCCAGCTCTAGGCTCTTTGTTAACAGCATTTGTACTGGCTGAAATAATGATAAGCTATGAAGCAAAAAGGGTTTGCCTTGGAGGAACTTGGGGGGTGTGCACGAAATTTTGTGCTCTGCAGTGAATTTCGAAAATGGAAGTATTGAACTGAATTTGATCTAGTGGAAACCTGAAATCTTGGGTTTGGGGGTTTGTGCATTTCTGCCAACCATTTTGGAATTCTGTTTTTCTAGTTGGTGATTCTAAATGAAAGCTTCAGCAGGCTATGTGGAAATTCAGGAAGCCTTTAAATTTTGGCACTTTCCACCCTATATTCAGGAAGCAATTGAGATTTCTGATAAATCCCTCCTTACCAGAAGTTTGTAACACTTCCCCCCCCCCCCCCTTTCTTGCACTTGTGTTATCTTTTTCCTTCCCCCACTTTTTTCCACACATCTAATCACTCTTAGTCAAATTCTGACCCATGCCAGAAATGTCAAAATATCAATACCCCTTCAGTCTTTCTTCTCCAGCTACTACTACATATTTAATGCTACAAACTTTTTCCTGTTTCTTCTGCTAATACATTTATTTTAAAAAGTGTGTGTGAACACAACAAAATGAGACTCTGAAGCACGTCAGTAAGCAGTAGGTGAAATAGCACGTTTGAGGTCAGTGGGGCTGTTTGTGTGGCTCTTGCTCTGTCTGTATTCTCCATTGATGCTGAATCTGTGCATCATCTGATCACTTGGCTGTATGCGTTTGTTCCAGATGAAATGTGAGCATGTGATAGCATTAATTGGTTGTGAGAGCACGTGGTAGTGTAGTAAAACAGCCAGCAGGCTATTTTAGGAGGGCAGATGATAACCTTATGTAGTACAAAATCTTTTTCAGTAAGATGACTCCTTTTCCCCCCCTCCCTGACCCAGCTCTTGCTCTCTGACATGCTCAGGGTGTGTCTGTGAACGCTGCTGAGACAGACTCCTTGTAAAGCAGCAATCTTACCTGTCTTACCATACCTGGATTTGATAGTAGTGACTTCAACTGGTATTTAGCTACTATTTTCACTGTTTTCCAAAAGTAGAGCTGGACTGCAGGTGACACTACCCAGAGAAATTTGTTTTCCTAACTGTTTCTCAAATATTTTCATGATATAAATAAATGGGTTTGCTTCAATACATAGGTCTCTTCTCACCCCATACAGCATGGCTTTTTGAGACTAAGCTGATACTTCAGAAATCAGTGGAGAAATGTTGGCAGAAGGCGTATCTAGACAGAAGGCATCTCAAATCAGTTATGCAAGCAAACCTTCCTGTGTTTTTAGGTAAGAGTATGGAGACGTTCACAGTTTAGCTGAGGTGTACTTCATTGTGTATGTGTTGTTTTAGAAAATAAATGCAGAATTCAGGTATTAAAAGGAGACATCTCCCTTCATAATGTTTGAAACCTAGCTGCAAGTTGCTTGAATATAATCAGCTCGCATAGGAACTGGTTTATTCTGAGCCTTAAAAAATTCAGTGTGTGGCTGTTGGGTTCAGCCACTGGCAAACAGCAGTTTGTAAAACCTTGCGCAGAGATGATGGGATTCTCAACGTTTATGTTTAGCATATGCTTTCAGATCCTGTCCAGATCAATTGGGCAGCCTGTTTTGGTGGTCATAAAAGCCTGTCGTTGCTGTCCTGTCATTTTGATTTCTTCTATGACTTGTGTGATCTGTTTGAGGTTGGTTTTCATTTTTAGTGTTCTCAATACTTTAAACTAGCATGAGGTGTTGGTCTGGTGTTTGTGCAGAGGCATTTTTTGTGGTGTTCTTTCATTAAGGCATTTTTTCTAACATTCTTTTCAACATACTGTTGGGGAAAGAAGCAAATTCAGGAAGAATTGGTAGATGTATAAAAATGATGGAGCCATAATGTACAAATAAGATGGGAAATAGCTTACAGATTCCATTACGGTAACTTTGCTTAAAAGAACAATATTTATCTATAAATTGTGGAGGAGACTGTGGACATCTGCCTGTGAACTTTGTAAGAGTACCTCGGGGCATGAGAGACATCCTCTAAACTGAAACTCAAGAAGGCTTGTGTTCTCTGTGCTGTCTGTTGTCATGGTGTTGAACAGGTTTGGTGGAAGGGTAGGTGCCCGACTGGGTTGGAGGTAGCAGAAGCTGTGGGATGAAGCCATAGCTTCCCAAGCCCACAGTCTATTACAGTGATGTTGGCTGGGTTGTGTTCTGTTGTTGGTTTGGGTTGTTTTTTTTTAAGAAAAAGTGGGGGGAAAAAAATGCAGCCATTTAAGCAACCAGCCACCCCCATGACTTGCAGTTGTTTGCATCTAAGGTGGATTATAGACTTGTGAACATGACCAGCTGATACTGTCACAGACATCGTGTGAATTTGAAAGACCAAAAGCTGTCACTTCTTTTTATTTTTGTAATTGTAAGTTACAGACAAATTAATTCAAACTAATTTTCAGCATCTGTCTCATAGAAAGGCCTAAAAAATTACTTTGTAGGCTTTCTCTTGCTACATTGATCTTTAATGAGCTATTCCTACAGGAAGAAGCTGGTTTTGTAAAGTGTGCCTGCCCTCAGAAGCAGAGGCACAGTGCTAGAGCCGATGTTCGCCGTGTTCTTGGGGAAAAGAGAGACCAGCCTGTTTCTTTTGACAAACCCTCAGATTAGTTCTTTGGGTTTTGCTGTTTGCTTTTGTTTCTAAATTTTGGGGCAGCCTTTTTATTGGCCGTGTCACTGGGTCCAATCCCCATGGCAGGTTTGGCTTCTGGTCCACTCACACTCTTTAGAACTGAGTAAGTTTGTTGTCTGTGGTGTCCAAAAGAAACTCTATGAAAGCAGGAGCCTTCCTTTTTGCAAAAGGTTACCAACGTGCTGCAGTTTTTCTCTACTATCTATGCTGATAAGCACCACAGAAGTGTATGTGGTTTTTTTCATTGCAGGGTCAAACCACACAGTCACTTTTAGGAAGAAAAACACTTTGTGACACTCTGGAGAAAGTTCTTGCTGGTTTCTTGGGAGGCAGTTCTGTCAGTTCAGAGACTTGAGCTTTCACCTCTGGAGCATTGCTGGGGTATGTGGCAGGCTTGGTAGAGCAGAAGAGGTTGGAGCAGAAACCCTGTGCAAATTTAGTAAATTAATATAAGTTGTAGCTAACTGGACACCTACCCTTGGACATCTGAATGTATCGTTGTTTTCCTGTACAGCAGGCCTTCATTTAAGCAGGTGGACATTGTACTTCAAGCCAAGGAAAGTGCTTGGGTCTTATTTTTACACTTGATTCAAATGTCTTTGGTTGTTCATTCTTAGGAATTACACTGTTAGGAGAAGGATAAAGTGGAATTATCAGTTCTTATTTTTAGGAAGAAAAGCTGATTCAGGAGGATATCCTTCACCTTTCTCTTGCAGTTGTCCCCGAAATGTATGACTATTTAACCCCATCCTTGTTTATCAGATGCTCTGGCAGTCTGTGATGGCTTGTGCATTTAATAGCTGAAAATGAACTATTAATGTTTCTATCATGGAGTGCTTACTCTGCTTCATAGCAGAACTCTTGCTGTTTATTTCCAAACATTTATTTTGTGCGTATTTTCTTGATTCCACATTTCCTTACAGTATTCCCCGTGTGTTTTGGCCTGGATTTCCACAGCTGTGTTTCCTGACTTACTTCAGGGGAGTAGTTTACATAGTTATTGTCTGTGTACATCAGAAAGAGGTGAGCTTTACTGGGCTGAATCCTCCTCAGGGAATGATTCTGGCCAAGTTTCCCTATCATGGTGTCTCTCTTCCTTGTCACTAGAGGATGCTTATGCAATTGCTTTCAGCTAAGCAAGGAGGTGTAACCTGTTCAGCTGGCAAGTACCAAGGCATCTCAGCTTCAGGTCCTGATCAAATGTTACTTCTGGAAATCCCATTCCAACAACGTATTTGAGGTAGTCCTAACAGCACTTTGGGGGTAGACCCGCTGGAAAGCAGCCCCATGGAGAGGGACCTTGGCATCCTGGTGGACAATGAGTTATCCATGGGACAGCAGTGTGCCCTTGTGGTATCCTGGGGTGCATAAAGAAGAGTATGTCCAACAGGACAAGGGATGTTCTCCTTCCCCTCTATTCTGGCCTAGTGAGACCACATCTGGAGTATTGTGTTCAGTTCTGGGCTCCACAGTTCCAGAGGGACAGGGAAATATGAGAGAGAGTCCAACAGAGAGCTACAAAGATGATTAAGAGACTGGAGCATCTCTCTTAGGAGGAGAGTCAGATCTCTGGGGCTGTTTAGCCCGGAAGAGAGAAGACTTTTTTTTTTTTTAATGTTTACAAATATCTGCACGGTGGGTGTCAAGTACAAGGGGCCAGGCTCTTTTCAGTGGTGCCCTGTGATGGGACGAGAGGTAACAGTAGCAAGGTGAAACATGGGAAGTTCCACCTCAACACGAGGAAGAACTTCTTTCCTGTGAGAGTGACAGAGCTTGGAACAGGCTGCCCAGAGAGGTTGTGGAGTCTCCTCCAGAGACTTTCAAGACCCACCTGGCTCTGTTCCTGTGTGGTCTTCCCTGGGTGATCCTGCTCTGTCAGGGGCATTGGACTTCATGCTCTTCAGAGGTCCCTCCCAACCCCTACCATTCTATGATTCTATTAACTTTTATTTCTGCCTGTATTTCCAGGAGTGTGAGCTTCCATAAGCCTCAGTACTCAATCATATGCCAATGAATGTCTCTTTCAGTGGTGACTGAGATTATCACTGTGTGCTAGCATCTGTAAGATTGAAAACCTCCAAAGCAATTTGGAAGTGCTGTAGGATGAAGGTGTGTTAGATGTAGTTCTTCTGCTGTGCAGGTAGAAATTTTCAACAGGCTTGTGGTTTTTTTGTGTTTTTACAAAGTCAGGCAGTG
This sequence comes from Chloroceryle amazona, assembly GCA_027560015.1. Classification (NCBI taxonomy): domain Eukaryota; kingdom Metazoa; phylum Chordata; class Aves; order Coraciiformes; family Cerylidae; genus Chloroceryle; species Chloroceryle amazona. The sequence continues at coordinate 112,150 of JANHFX010003842.1, forward strand.
CTAACCTTTCTATTTCTAGTTTTTAAGTTACGTCTTGGTTTGCTCTGGTAGTAGTTCATGGTTAAAAATAGCAAATATGACTTTGTTACTAAAGAATTCATTTGAGGATGCTAACTTGCTGTGTCTAAAACCAGACAGATTTGGAAAGCTTTGGAAATTGTACAGTTCATCTTCAAAAAGGAGCTTTGTTTATTTCTTTATATGTGTCTTTAACTTTTACATGCTGTTTTTGCGGGGGCTGGTGAAAAATAGGTTGGTTTTGTTTAGTTTTGGCAGTGTTTAGATATTGACTTGAAAGAAGTTGCTGAGGTAAAATGTTATGTAGGATTTGAAATTGATGCTCTGCAGAATCATTTGTTCTTTGATGCAGCTGGTTTGGGCAAAAATTCTTGGAGCTGGAAAGCTTTAGTACATCTTCAGGGACTCAAAACCGAGTTGCTTGTTTTTTTGTTTTACCTTTCCTCTTGGGATTTGTGTCGTGAATGTGTATTTGGATAGGGACATGCACACACACGTGGACACAGACGCTGCAAACTTCCATATACATTTTTATTGCTGATTGTGCCTGCTTTTTAGGTCCAAAGTACTACTAAATGGAGAAAGTAAATAAAGCTTTCTAGGTGGTGGGTTCTAGTACAATTATGCCTTTACTCCTGAGGAACAGGTCTTTATGATCAGTAAAATTTATTCCAGATTTCCTGTTAATTTTTATGTATTCTTTGCCACAGAGTGTCCATTTCTTTTGTGAACTGTTAGCAATCACACAGAAATCTTGCACTGCAGGTCTGTTCTCTCACTTATTTTCAACCTTTTTCTCTTGTCTTACTCTTAAGTTTTTAAACATAACTTAATTTCTTCTGGTGGTCTTGTGTGCTGTGCATTATTACACTGGGGCAACAGTATGCTTCATGGAGGTTTCCAGAACATTTGTAATCATCGTGTCTTTCCCCCCCCCTTCCCTTCTTCTCTCAGTTGTCATAGTTCCCTGCTTTTCTTATCTCTCCTTTTACTGCCGCAGCTTTCAGATGATAATGCCCAGCTGGAGGAGCAGCTGCTGCATAACAGCTGAATGAGACTCAGCACTACTTAGACCTGACCTAATGGGAGAATAGAGGAAGAAGTCTGTGCTTTACATGTAGTCTTACCTATGGGATCTTGTTCCCAGCTTGGGTGTCACCACAGGAAGATGATTGTGGATGGCCTCCATGGCTTCCCCTCGCCAGCTACTCCACGAGTAGCAATACACTGGGTGTGGTGGCACAACGAAGCAAGGTGTTGGAGATTATTAGTGTTTTTCAAGGAGGTCACCCATTTCTAATCATGAGTTGTGTTTTCTTGCTTTGTTTTCCTGCCACTTGTTTTTTCATGCTTACTTGGCCAAAAATGCTCCAGCCTGTACCCTAGGAACAGGTGGAGTGACACGTTTTGCCAAGCTGCCCTGCTCATTTCCTCTGGGTGAATGAGCCAATGTTCCTGTAATCCTGTGTGCTAGGGGCGTGAGGCTGCCCAGCTGAGCCGGAAAGTGTCCTGCCAGGTTGGTACACACAGCCTCAGGGTTACAGCTTATTTTGGGGCTGGTGAAGTCAGCAGCAGCAGCCCTATCTGTGCTGCACAGATGTCTGGGTTCCTCCTCAGGCAGCTCCTCAGCCGCTGCAGTTTGTGGTGCAGTGCTGTAAAGAAAACTGTCATCCTATATATAGTCAGTGTAATAGTATAGCAAGGAAATTATTATTAGAAACCTTTCTATTTTACTTTTAACTAGTATGTGAACTTTTCTTACTGTGACTGTTAGATACAGCCTTACTGGTGGCTCAAGGATATGGGCAAGTTAAGATTGGTAGAAGATATTTGAAGAAAAAACCCCCTGCGTCTGGAAGATTGGCTGAATCGCCCACAATTTTTCTCTTTTAATTATTTTTTTTCCCCTGTCTCCAGTTGTAGACCTTGCCTTATCAGGAGAAATACCTTGGTTTAAAAATATTTCCTTCATCACTGGCTTAGGACTTAATGGGCTCAAAGGGAGGAAATAAAGTAGTGTAAAGGATACCTGAGGCCTTGACACTGACTGATTTGAAGAAAAGAATGCCGCTGCAGCCTTACTGTGTGCCTTAGTCTGCTCACCAGGTATATTCGCAATATTATGTTCTAATTCCTCTTCCTTTCCCTGATTCCTCAGTTTGTTTGTGTTTTTTTCCCCTTTCAGTAAATACTGGCTGGTGTGGGAATATGAGGGACAAGTGTTGTTAAGTTAGTTTTAGTTCCTTATTGCTATTAGATCATAACCGCCATTTGAACAGAAGTCTTCATCCACTGAGGACTAGTCATGTAGATGACTTAAAATTACCTGAATGTATTGTGATGGCTTGTTTGAATGTGATGGAATTTAAACAGATGCATGCAGAGGGCAGTCTTGCTCTGAAACAAGAGGATGGATTTGGTGGTTGAACAACCAGTATGTAAATGAAATGGATCTCTATGGCTTTTTGTTTGGTGTTTTAAGGAATGTCAGTGATGAAAAATTGAATGCAGCTTATACAAAATGAATTTTAAAACTGGCTTTATTAATAGGCTTTAATACAAATGTGGAACAGCCATCCAGTGTACACCTTGCTGAAGGGGATTTTCTGCTGTTGGTACTCAACCATGTTAGTGAACATTCAAGAGTTACCTGGAAGAGGCCATAAAATTGTTATCAATAAAGTTTACAGCCAGTTGGAAACAGGGGGGCAAAAATGCAGGCATAATTTTGAAAAGCCAGGCTTGTATATTTGGTTGATGGGGGTTGTGGAAAGGGAAGCCAGAATATGTTTTTCAGGGTAGGCAATCAGCAGGATTTGGCAGTCAGTGTCCTGTGGCTGGAAGGGCCAGGGCGCTCTTCAGTGTTACAGATAAGGCAAGATCCCTTGTTATTGGGCGGTTTGGAAGTTCCTGAATGACTCGCTCATGTCAGGATAGGATGTCTTAAAGAATCGGTTCTCGCAGCTGATCTGTCCATAAATATCAGAATGAAGATCATAGTCCACATGCAAGTAGGACTTTTTTTGAAAACCTGGCGCAGACTGTTTTGTCTGATAATCCCATGGAAACTTCTCTTAAAGCACCTTGATGCTTTTGCTCATGTCAAGACTTCAAATATATTGTGAAATGACCAAAGCATCACCACTTTTTTTTAAATTATTTTTTGGTGGGGAGTTGTGTGGAGCTTTTTTTTAAATGGTTGTTGTGTTGTTGTTGTTGTTGTTTGTTTGTGGGTTTTTGTTTGGTTTTGTTTTTAATATGGTTTTTATAATCAAGTAGCTGAGTTCATAATGAATTAGCCTCAAAACTTTAGAGCACCCAAGGTGTGTTTTTTTTTTTTCCCCCCTTCACTTTTTATCTCTTCATATGAAAACACTTGTTAGGAGACAAATCTCTGGAGGGTATCACGGCGCCCTCCCCCTTATCAACAGCTAGTGATGAGCATAGTGGCCATGAGCGTGCTGAGGGTGGCTTCCTGCCAGAACCGCTTTACGTAAGATGGCAAGGAAGCAAACGTTTCTTGCATCCTCCCATTGTGTAGTTTCCTGTCAAGTAGCAGACTGGATGCATGTCCTGGATACAGGCTTTTTTTATGGCACTGTACATGCTGGGATGATCCAATCACATCATTCTCGGTATCCCGTGTAGTGTCAGCATAGCGGGAAACGAAGCTTCCTCGCATCCTGTTGTTCTCCAGTTAGCCTGACTTTGGAGAGCTCTTGGCTCTGTCAGAATCCAGAATGAAGGTGAGCTTAAAATGGATTTAGGGGTTTTGGGTTTGACTGGTTTGGGTTTAGTTGTTTGGTTTTGTTTTTTTTTTTTTAAATTTAAGATGTGGTTTATAACCTTTTTCTTAAGCATTCCTTATTTTAAAATAGCTTCTCTCCCTGCCTCCTGCTACCTTTCCAGTGTCTGCACAAGCGCCGGTGTCTCATGTATTTCTGCTTTTAGGATTAGGGCCATTGTTTCATGATTCTGTTCATACTTCTAGTTTCCATGTTTAAAAACTGCCACAATAAACATGTAGCTAACAATGAAAGTTTTATACTCCCAATGCTTTCTTGTTCCTAAACAGCTAAGTTTTTTCCCCCAGTTTGAGCGGTGGTTAGTGTAATGCAGAATCAGACTGGAGATCAAAGCCAAGTTTTATGTTTTCTGCTGTCACCTTATTAGTGTCTTTTTTCTCACTTCTATTTATTATAAATTGTGCTATTAATAAAACTTCATGTATGTTTATTTTTTTTGTAAAATAGGAGTATTTCTTATGTATGCATAAAAGACATGGAATAAATAATCTTGAAATACTTCCTCATGTTTCAGGAAAAACCCTGCAAAATTCACATCTAGGAAATTCCTTAGTCCCTTGCCTTACTACTTATGGCTTCAAACAAATAGGAGTAGTCTTTAAATTCTCTGTAGCCCAATGATTTGATTTTTTGATGTGAGCTGTAGTAGCGCCTCTGACTGCTTGATTCTGCAGCTGTTCGGTGGCGTTGCTGAGCTGTATCTATGTTACCTGACTTGAGAGATGGCAACACCCGTATAGCTGAGGAAAAACTCAGCTTATAGGGACCAGAGGTGAGCCTCGGTCTGAGGAGAAAAAATGTGTGTGTTAACATATGCACAGTACCTCAAATACTGTGCATGCTTTGGGAGCTTTTTTCCTTACTGAGTAATACGGTCATTAAGGTTTCCTAAATCTGCTCTGGCTTTGTCAGTGTATCACATAACCGGTCAGAAATGGTGTGGCAGCCTCTTCTGTGGTTACTTTAGGTAGCTTTCATGAAAATGTTCCCTTCTCTTGGGTTCAGCTAGCCTTCCTTTGTCCCTTTCTCCCCTGGGAACACATTTTTTTCCACCTCTACCTCTGAATCCTACTTTCTGGGGGGTACAGACTTTCTGATAGTGCCTGTGTTACCAGGAAAATAAACAGGTTTTTGTTGACTTCTTAGATAAAACCTGCTATGCTGCAGGAAAAGAAATCTCTTTGTTTTCTAGATCAGTTGGAACAACTGTAATAGCTGTCTCTTACTGTTTTCTTTCTAGTCTTGCGCAAGGGAGTACTGTGACTCCTTTCGACCTGTGCAGAATCTGTTGTGAGAGCTATTTCCATGACACTTTGGATGAGTGTTTCCATTACCTCAGACAAATATTCTGGGTCTTTTGTTTTGTGTTTGGTGGTGGTTTTTTTGGTTTATTTATTTTTATTTTAAATCTTCTCTCTTCCCCCTGAAAATCCAGATGTTTAATGTCATTGCTTAGTGCTTGAAAATTGCCAGAGAGTTTTCTACAAGATAGTTTGAGGTTTGGATCTCTTTCCCACAGTTAAAAATAACCCTCAGCTTTCATCCATCCCCTTCCCAAACCTATTTAACCTATCCAGCAACTTGACTCTCTGTAAAATTCATTATTTCTCATGAAAGCTGCTTTCCTTTCCTCCTCGTCTCGCAGAATAAAGAGAGAGCATGTATGTCGTTGTAGTACTTGAAAAAGTATTTGTAGTAATTTTAAAAGTACTTGATGATTAATTGGATACAGTGATTGTGAGCTGCTGTGGAAAAAGAAGACTGTGCCAGGAGTAATGGTACCCAGTAACCTTTTTTTACCCCAAATGTCTAGGGAGAGCTTCTCTCTTTTGATATTCTGTTTTATTCAACTTTCCTGTAGTTTAAATGACACTTGATATTTTTAGCTTTGATTAATTTTTTAATCTTTTTATATATATTATTTATTTTATTTTTTTCCCTCACCAAAATGTAGCTGTTTCAATATTCTTTATTTAAAAAACAAGTTGGTCTTGGATGGTGGTGTGTTTGGGTTTTTTATTTCTTTGTTTGTTCAAAGGGAAGAAACCACACAGTTTTCCTCGTCCGTAATAGCCACAGAAAAGACTGATACCTTAATCAGGCAACAGCTTCTGCTGTCGTGGTTTGCATAGTAGCACAGAAATGTGGAGTTCCGTGCCTTATTTCTACAACTTACTGCATGTTCTCCTGTTTTCAGACTTTTGATGCAAATGACCTGTATCAGGGACAGAATTTCAGCAAAGTTCTCAGCTCTCTCGTGGCTTTAAACAAGGTGACTGCAGGTAAGTCAACTCTGCTCTGTCATGGTGCTCGCTTACTGTTACAGTTACCTTCAGTTCGCGTCAGTGTATGTTCATAGCCGCTGCTACATGTGTGAGAGAGTGAACTTCAGGAGAAGCTTTGCTGCAGTTCAGCAAAGTTGCAGTTGCCTCTCTGGGTTCTCTTGTCTCCCCTTCTGCAGAAGGAAGCTTTGCAAGGGAGCTAAGCTGACAGAACATTTAGAAAGAAGGCCTGTGTTGGTGGTGGTTTTTCTTCTCAGTTTGAAATGCTAAAGTTTTACTTTTACTCCCCTATGTCATTCCTATGTTTGAACCATTTTGTCAAGATGTTTGCTATTCCCTCGCCACTCTCCATTCCCCAGCACCATCCTTTCTTGACAGTAACAAAAGGATAGCCAAATGTCTTTGATCTCTTAAGCTGTGCATGTTTCACTGAGGGAGCAGCTACAAATGACTAACCGCTCAACTCCAGTTCTTTGGTGTGAGGGAGAGAGCTGTAGAAATAGCATACAGGTGAGAGGTGTCCATGCTTCGTTGTACAGTGAGATTGTGCTAGAGTATTTCAGGACATCTTCAAAGCTGCTGTACACTGACCATAGCTGCCTTTTAAAAAGGTGAAAAAGTGTGGCAGTTTGGCCCAGGCTTCAGTAGATTTGTACCCACTTCCCATGGCTGCAGCTTGCTTAGAGAGGGCCCAGGCTGATTCCTGTCACTGGGGGAGAGTGGTGGTCTGGAAACCAAAAATCAAAACCATATGCAAACTGTGGTGTTGCCTCATTCCCAGGAACAAGCAGAGCTGCGTAAATATTCCTGCCCAGCTGTTCTTCCAAACAATTTCCTTGAATTGGGTGACTGTAGAAGGCATTATAGACAGTCTCCCTGTTCAGTACAGAAAGATGGCTTTCAGATCTTTATCTGGGTCTGCAAGAATTTCAGGTATACACCTGTTATTCTGCAATGGGCCGTTCTGCAATGGATGGAGTGTGAATCATGGGCATAAAGGCTATGAAAGGCTGCTGTGGATACACATGCCATCAAATTCTTAACTCCAGGAGCGATGGCATCAAGATACCAGTTGCTGTTTGTAGACAGATAAGGCAAGAGAAAATGGTATTGGGAGGCTGAGATAAAAGAAAGGTGTTACAAACCCTGGAAATCTTTGGATGGGTGGAAGAGTAAAGCTACTGAGAAAATGACCAAATGAATATTTGTCAAACATGCGTGTTCTGTTGCCATTCAAGTTTTTTGAGGTTTTTTTTGGCAGAGTTGAACTTTTTCTAATAGTAATTCCATGGATTCTAAGTAATGTGTTTTAGGATTGCCCAGAGGCTGGAACACGCTGCCATAAGTCAACCTGTTCGTGCTTTCCTAGGTGAACTGTGTCGAGGTATAACGCTGGATTTGGTGGCAAGTCTCTTCTGCTTGACCGAGTTAAGAAATGTAGCAAACTGGACATAGAGATGTTTCCAGTTGTTGTTAAACCTTAAGTTCAATTAGTTAGTGATGGCTATGGAAACTTCAGAGTTTCTTTGAGCACTACAATTAAAGTTATGAGTTACGAATGAAGCCCATGATCTAGTCCCATTTTTCTCATAGCAGTCTGCAAAAACAGATGTCCTTTCTGTAATGGACTACAATAATCAGTGTTTGTATTGATAATGTGACCTTTAAATGCTCTTAAGAAAGCAAGTTTACAAAGTGTGAGGTCTTTGACTTCAATGTGTAATGGTACTATCCATACAAAATAAGCAGTGTAATATGAGTAGTTCTAATACTGCACTATATGACTACAGAGTGTGTTTGTCCTTCAGAAAAAAACAAACTACAATGGTTTTTGAAGGACAACAATGACTCATTTAAATAAGATGCACCTAATGAAGGTGTCTTGCACTCAGTCACTTCAGACTTGGAGCACCCTTTGTCAAAACTTGTCTGATTGTTGTTGGTCTTGAACCCTTTGGCCTCCTCCTGCACATCAGCTGCTGTCGGATGCTGTGCTGAAGTCAAAAGGCTCTCCAGCTAAAATGAATCAAGCTGTCCCTTCAGGTTTGATGTGGAACAGCGGATACGCCATTTCCACCAGTCTCCTCATGGAACTGAGCCTCTACGTGTCATTTCCCTTGAACCAAAAATGACGTGGATTTGCATAATTGTGGTCTGCTTTTAGTCTGAAAGTACCAAACAGAAGACTGCAGTTGTGTACGTGTAGCTCTGATATGGAGGTCAACTGTTGGAAGCAAAGCAAACTACCGGGAAAGAGTAACAGAAGCATAAACATCACGAGAGCTGTTGGGAGGCTTGTGTAGTCAAGTGAAAACATCTAAGTTTGGGACAAACTACTGCAGTACTTTCAGGGCTCCTTGAAGCTCTGAATGATTTCCTTCTATTTGGGAAAATGTGAGGAAGAGGAATGACTCCCCGTGCCCATGCAAAGGAGCAGTGTCTGCTGTAGCATGTCACCTGTGCAAGTGCCCTGGGAGCATCCCCATCTTGGGGGCTTGGCTGGGGTGTGGGGTGAGCCCTGACCTGCTGCTCTGTTGATGCCTCCCAGCCCCCAGGGACCCCAGTGACAGCGTGTAATGCTGTTCTTCGGGTGTGCTTCTTGGAATAGAGACAAATGAAAGAGAGCAGAGGTTTTGGGAAGGTGTTGGGTGGTTTTGTTTGTTTTTTTGAGCAAGTAGCTTTATTTCCTATTCCTCCTATCAAATCCCTCTTCCTCAAAAAAAGAAGAAATAGCTAAGTTGGCAAAAAAGGGATGAGACAAAGGAATGCAGGAGAAAAAAAAAAAAAGACATTGGAAGGAATGTTTTAATTGAGAAAGAGATGGGAGGGAGGAGAGCTAAGAAACAGATGTGGCTGGCTTCACTTCAGTCTAGTTCTATGCATTCTAAATTCTTGGCCACTAGCTAAAATGGTGCTGGTTAATTACCTTTAAATAGACTGGTAGTGAGTAGGGATGGTGAAATATAGTCCTAACCACCCTCCTCCTAACCAGCTCATATTGTTTTCCTGTCTGTGGGGAAGAAACTGCCAGTGTCTCGGCATTTCAGCGTAATTTATTTTTTTTAATCTTGAATTACTGAGCAGCTGCAGATACATTGAATCTGCTTTAAGCACATGAAATTTACAGAGGTAAAATGAAGTTACATACAGATTTCTGAAATTCTAATATTTACTTTTTTTCCCCTCCTACAGACATAGGGCTGGGCAGTGACTCTGTATGTGCACGTCCCTCATCTCATCGGATAAAATCATTTGATTCTCTGGGATCCCAATCTTTACACAGTAGAACTTCAAAGCTCTTTCAGGGACAGTATCGGAGTTTGGTAAGTTCTAGAAGAAATGAAACATGCTGGGGTGTGATTTATCCGTCAAAATTTTTGATGAGATTTATAAGTCAACGATAGCATAGCGAAGGAGCTGTTTCCTCTCACCACTGTATTTCAAACCTGTGACATACGTTGGCAGTGCAGTATCAGTAGTTATTCCTGTTTTCTGTTATGTTTTGAGCTGAATCCTTCAGCTAGCCTTCAGGTAACTGAGTGGCATAGGCAGTTGTTTTAAAGTACAGCTGAAATCAGGACAGAGTACTGCATAGAAAATAATTGTGATGAAAGGTTCTTTGAGTGACTAAAAGATTTGCCAGGAAGGCTCATATTGCTACTGTAAACTGCTTTTTCCATGCCTGAAGGAGGCTATTTGGAACTACGTGATGATTGCTGTGTGAAACTTGAAACACATTGCTCTGCTTAAGGTTTCTTCGGTGAGGTTTGATGTGTTTCTCTGGTAGCAGAGCCATAGGCCACTAATTCCAGCTCCCAATCTGCTGTTCACAACCCGCTCAGTTTTGCTGATGCAGCTGTTTCTGGGTCTAGCTGTTACCTGCATCACTAGAGTAATCAGTTTTAAATATTTCTATCCCTTTGGTGATCTGAGCAGCTCTGCAGAAGGTTGAAAAGGGGCAGAGGAATGCAAGAATGCAAGAAGGAAGGAAAGAGAGCTAGTGGCCAAACCCGGGAAATGCGTACTTTGATTTTCGTGCTGTAGATGATCAGTTTGGAATTTTTGTCACTAAATTTGTACTCACTTTCTTCTACTGGAGAGTCATTCTGGCAGAATAAAGGGAATGCAGTTAGCTGATCTCACTGTGCAGTGTTGCTGCTTATTTTGTGGCTTTTGACTGTTTACTAAGGCAGAACTTTTCCACCTGTTGAGCAGGTGCTGTTGTAATTGTTGAACATTGTGACTTAAGCATCTTGGGGCTTTCTGCAGGTTTTCAAAGTTGCATTTGTCCTCATTTTCCTACTGCTTCTCAAACACTAAAAGTCTGAATGTTAAATGGATTCAGTAACATGATTGCTGTGGATACCAATGGTATAAGATCTCAGTGACTCTATGCAGGACATCTTTTAATAATTTCAACTCCATAGACAACATGTAGGTGAAATTCTGCTGCCTGGGTAGCTGACTAGGATTGCTTACACAGCCATTTTATCACTGAGTTCCTTTTTTCTCAGTTATATAGGTACTGATCCTTACGGTAGAAGAAGACACAATGTATTCTTCTTTTCTCTCAGTTCTAGTTCAATGGACTGTATTTGGATTATTTAAAGCTGTTCAGGTATTAAGCTTTTTTTAGCTTAAAAGTCTGTCCTAACTCATTAAATGCTTGAATGATGCAGATATTCAAAAGTGACATCCAGGAGCAAAATGCTCAATTTGAACATCGTTAATGTGAAAGACTTCTAAGAAGTAGCTGTTAACATTTAGTTGTCATGGTAGGGTGATAATCTGCCTTCACATCTGTCATAGGGGATAAGCATATATATATACAGACAGCTGCAAGTCTGATATGATAAATACTTGCAGCTTTGCGAACCTTGAGGCACATGATTTGTGAGTACCTACTCAAGGTAGACTGCATAGGTTTTGTGTAAGAATACTGTCCTTCTTCATTGGTAAACCCTGGAGACTTTCACGTTCAGGTGTGGAATTCCCACCCTGATCTGTAACAGGGTGGATGGGAAGGTATAAACTGCAAACTCTTCACTTATATCAGAATTAAATTAAACCCAACTCAATTCCAGCCTTCTCCCAGCCTGGAAAGATTTAGGAAAAAAACTCTCTAACGTAAAGCTGGTTTTGCTTTGTAGTTGCCAGAGGCAGTTTCAATTTATACTGTTTATAGAAAATAGAATTTGACTGGGGGGGAAGTAAGCTTTATTCTCCTTTTAGCTCTTTTTGCCCCTTCTGATTTGAAAAGACTGTGATAAGAAAAAATATTCCATGCACTGTTACAGATCCATAGATTTAAAATGACAGAAATACTGGAAATGGCAAATCATCCCGTACACGTTTTTATTCTAAGCATTCATGGGGAGCTTTTGGTGTGGAGGAGAGGCTATTTCTGCTTTACGGACACTTGTGTTTTGTTGTGGAGTAATTGTTAAAATCACTAACATGGGTGTTTTGTTCTTCGTATTCTCTCTTATTAGGACATGACAGATAACAGCAACCATCAGTTGGTGGTGAGAGCAAAATTTAATTTTCAACAAACAAATGAAGATGAACTTTCTTTTTCAAAAGGAGATATTATTCATGTTACGAGAGTGGAAGAAGGAGGCTGGTGGGAAGGAACTCTAAATGGCAAAACAGGGTGGTTTCCAAGTAACTACGTACGAGAAATAAAATCAAACGGTGAGTTTTGAAGGACAGCATATTTACATGGATTCTTGCTTTGGCTGCAGGTTGGTTGATTGATTAAAATCTGTCATGCTTTCTGTTTAAGCTTGACTATATTTACTGCCCTTAATCCACAGTGGTTGTTTAACGCTCAGGAGCTGCCCCACCACATTTTGCTGTATAAAGTGGTCTAGGACTTCTGAATTGATGGGAAGCATGCAGAACACTGCCATTCTGTCTGCTTGTCTGTCTGTCTGTGTCACAGTTTTGCTGCTCTGACTTCTACAGTCTGAATTCCTAGAGTGCTGGATTTTGGCTCTGATGCTGACATAATTTGAACTGGTGTTTGGGTTTCCATACTTGAGAGACTTCCTGCAAATCTCTTCTAAAAATAAAACCAGAAACTGAATCAAAACATACCCTCCAACACAGCAAACAACTGCAGGAAAAATCCCCAATTCTACTGAAATCTACTAGAAATTAGAGACAGGTTTTGAAAGACAACATAGTTTTGATTTTTCTTTTTTTGTTGTTCACGGGCCTTCAGCTGCTGTTTGTACAGGCTTCATTCTTGCACTGTTTTGTTTTGAACTTCATCCAGTGAAATTGCCTTCTGTAAATGTTATCTTCATGGCTGACTGTCAGAACCGACACTGCTTTTTAATCCATTAGGACTGTGATGTGAGTGAGATAATACCTTTGGGGTAAATCTGGTAGGGTAAATCCACCCAGGGACTCTCCGAGAGGCTTTACGCACCTTTTGGCTATGCTAAAATTATTGGCATAACTTTTTTTATCCATAGGCATCCATGCAGATGCAAGATTGCAAAGGGAAGTTGTGAGAGTAAAACTTCATATCATTACTCTTTCTCCTCCAGTTGTATCCTCTTACTTTCTTCCTTGATCTGCTAGCTACAGTCCATTTTTGCAGGATGCTGGAGTCTTAGAAGTGTAACCTTGTTGTCATTTTCAACTATATCTTCTTAGATGTAGTCACAATGTAACACTTAGCTTTAATGTTCTTCAGGGGTACTTCAGATGCAGCTTATCTTGAGAACTGATTCCTGAAGTTTGCTTTTTCTTGTCTGTAGTCTTGTAGCAGTCTTTCAGCCGTGATGACTCTTGTCCCCTCCTTATTCATTTTAAACATCACAACAAAGGTCTTGTTTGGATTTCATCGGTTTTGCTCTTTTCTGACTCCTGAGATTGGAACCTGGGTCAGCAGTTAGGGTCCAGAATTAAAATACCTTTTGATAATGAGCATATGAGAACCAGAAGTTGCCTCCAGCAACTGAAATGAAGCTTGTTAGGGTTTTGGTATTTTTGTGTGTTTTTAAGAATACTTCACTTGGGTCAAATAACCCTTCCAAATAGGAAAGTGAACAAGCTATGGGGCTAAGGTTAGTACCAAGTGCAGTTTGACTCCTGGAAGTCCTGCAATCCCGTCTGATTCATTGGGGTTGAAATGAACTGGTTTTAATTCCTGGTTTAACTTTCACTTCTCACCATCAGAAAAGTTTTCTGCTAAGCTCTTTGTTTCCTTCTGCTGTATAGACATAGAATCAGAGTGGTTTGGGCTGGAAGGGACCTCCAGGGGTCATCTAGTCCAACCCCCTTGAAGGGAGCGGGGATGTCCTCAGCTAGAGCAGGTTGCTCAGAACATTGTTGAGCTTCACCTTGAATATCTTCAGGGACATGGCCTCAACCACCTCCCTGGGCAGCCTGTTCCAGTGCTCCACCACCCTCACGGTGAAGAATTTGTTTGTAACATCCAATCTAAACCTACCCTTCTCTAGTTTTAAAAGCATTGCCCCTCATCCTGTCACTCCAGGCCTTTGCCAACAGGCCCTCTCCAGGCTTTTTATCAGCTCCCTTCAGGTACTGGAAGGTGGCTGTTGGGTCTCCCCGGAGCCGTCTCTTCTCCAGGCTGAACAAGCCCAGCTCCCTCAGCCTGTACTCATAGGAGAGGTGCTCCAGCCCCCTGATCATCTTTGTGGCCTCCCCTGGACCTGCTCCATCAGGTCCATGTCCTTCCTGTGCTGAGGGCTCCAGAGCTGGACGCAGTATTCCAGGTGAGGTCTGACCATAGCAGAGTAGAGCAGCAGAATCCCCTCTCTCCATCTGCTGGCCACACTTCTTTTGCAGCAGCCCAGGATGCGATTGGCCTGCTGGACTGCAAGAGCACACTGGCTGCTTGTGTCCAGCTTCTCATCCACCAGCATCCTGCAGGGTTGCTCTCTATCACCTCCTCCCCCAAGCTTGTATTGATAGTGGGGATTGTTCCAGTCCAGGTGCAGGACCCTGCACTTGCTCTTGTTGAACCTCATGAGGTTCACCTGGGCCCACCTCTCCAGCTTGTCCAGGTCCCTCTGTATGACATCCCATCCCTCTGGTGTATCAACAGCACCACTCAGCTGGGTAGCATCTTCAGACTTGCTGATGCTGCACTTGATCCCACTGTTTATGTCATTGATTAAAATATTAAACCGTACAGGTTCCAGTATGGACCCCTGAGGGACACCACTTGTCACTGCTCTCCATCCAGTGGAGAGCCATTGACCACCCTCTGGATGTGGCCATCCAGCCAATTCCTTATCCACTGAATGGTCCTCCCATCAATCTGTATCTCTCCCAAGTGGGTGAGTAGGATGTTGTGGGGGGATCGTGTCAAAGGCAGTCCAGATAGATCACATCCACAGGGCGTCCCTTGTCCACTGATGCAGCCGTTCTGTCGTAGAAAGCCACTAGGCTTGTCAGGCAGGATTTCCCCTCAGTGAAGCCATGCTGGCTGTCTCTGATCACCTCCCTGTCCTCCGTGTGCCTGATCAGACCTTCTAGGAGAATCTGCTCCATGATCTTCCCAGGTACAGAGGTGATGCTGACAGGTCTGTAGTTCCCAGGGTCCTCCTTTCTACCCTTTTTAATGATGGGTGTAACGTGTCCCTTCTTCCAGTCACCAGGGACTTCACCTGACTGCCAGGACTCTTCAGATACTACGGAGAGTGTCTTGATGACTACAGTAGCAAATTCTCTCAGGACTCTTGAGATGCATCTCATCAGCTCCCATAGACAGTATGATTCTACCCTACTTTTTTTCCTTCCTAAAATGTGGCTGAAAATACTGCAACTAGTTATAAATTCTGTACAGGCAACACTGTTTGTTACTGGTTTTGATGATGTGTTATTCGGAGAGCTTCTGGGAAAGGCTGGGTTTGATGGAATAAATCTCTTCAGTCTGCTGGAACCTGATTTTGGCAAGCAGGGTAACAGAAGAGAAAGAAGGTGCGGTTTTGGTTTAATTCTCATGAAATTCACAGGCATTAGATATTTAGATAAATAGATTTTTTTTTTTTGTTCTCAATTAAAATCCTCTAATGTCAGATAACTGTATGTTTGCAGTCTTAGCTTGTACAGTTGCTCTGAAGGTAGATACTCAGAAAGGAAAAAAGCTGCTTTGAAGGGAACTGCTTTTACCCGCATTGCTTTCCTAAAGTTCTTGTAAGAGAAGTAAACTGCATTACATGTATCGCAGAAGCAGAGCATATACCATGGCATCTCAGAGTAGCCAACACACCAGGAAGCTGGGCGTATGGTCAGGATGTTGTAACTAGTTTGCAACAGCTATGCCAGAATGATCAGGGTTAGCACAGGACGCAGTGCGTGTGTGAGCTGAGCTACGAACAGTTGTAGGACAGATACTGAGATGACTGAGCAAAGCACAGTGTTTAGTTTTCCTAGGCTGGACAAGAACTTTGCTTGAGGTGGAAAATAGATTTTTATTTCTCTTTGGAGTATTTATTTATGCTTCCTTTCCCCACACTCCTGACCCAAGGGGAAAAGGAGGATTTGTCTGAGATTATGGTACTTGTGGTCAAGTTTATAGATAGTATTAAACAATGTAGCAGTAGTTTCATCTCAGGGAAGTGCCTACTCTGGAAGGGTCAAAGAGATGGTCCATTTCTCTCTCTCTCTCCCAGTGCACATGTTTTCCATTATTAAACCCTGGAACTCTTGCCATGTTTTTAATGCTCTTTGATCAGCTGTCAGGAAGTACTATGAAATGAAAGGACTTCATTTTCATCCTGCTGCACCATTACACATGACAGAGTAAAAGATTTATACTGTGTAAGCTTGTTAGATATTTGACAGTGTGGCTTTACAGAGTTTTGGGGTTGTTTTTATTGTGTGTTGTGTTGGTTTGTTTTGTTTTTTTTTACTCTTACAGCAGAGCAGGGAGGGGTGAAGGTGTAGGTGAGGTCTGGTCTCTGACACTGCTGCTTCTGTCTTGCACTATAGAGAGATCTGGAGACTGAGTTTTGAGAGTTCTCTTGTGATGAAAAAAATAGTGGTTAGCCAAAATGGGGTGTGCTTGCTTAGCTGCTGTCAGATGTTAGTCAGATTGTTAAAAAAAACAAAACAGCAAAACACAACACACACACAAAAGCAAACCACACAAAAACCACCACAACAAACACACGATGTGATTATGCAGAAGGGAATAGAGCTTTGAAAAATTAAGTTTGATAGGTCACAAACGTGATTCTGTTTTTTGACAGAAATTAATGTCATTACTGTCCTAGCCCCTCTTCTGTTGGGCTTTCTTGACAATTATTGTGGTATCAAGCCCAGTGCAAATTACAGGTTTAGTGCTGCTTGTGGTTGGATGTTTGGGGGGGGCGGGGCAAGAAAAATCAGCGTGGGAAAAGGTGAGAGCATGGTGGAAGAGTAGAGTACTTGCTGTTCCCATCCTGGAGGGTATGAGGGAAGGACACATACACTTTTAGCTTGGAAAAAGAAGGAAAGAAAAAGTAAAAAAGAGGAACTGGCTAAGAATGCTAGTTTTATTCTCCCAAGCATTTGTGCTTGGAGGGGTTTTTTGTTCTCTTATGTGTTATTCTACCGGCAGAAATGCAGTAGAGGTTGGGAGTAATGAATTCTACGAGGGAAGAAGCGTTGGTAGCATCCCCATCGCAAAGCAGAGCATGTTGCAGCAGTGCCCAAGCCAGCTTGAGAACTGGGAACATGTTTAGGTCTGCCCTCCTTGTGTTGGAGTTGAACCAACTAGTCTGGAGAGACAGAGCGTGGTTGTAGCCCTTCACTAATGGGAACCGCATAGCTTTTGGTGTCCCAGTTGGCACATCTTTCCTCTCATGCTGTAGGATGAAATGGCCCATATCAGGTCTTTGCATCTGGATAATGCACCATAGCCCAGCAATGGCAGAGCCACGCAGTGATGTTCTTGTGGCAGTAGGGTTGAAAGCTTTAGTAAAGCATGTCCTAAAGTAGTGTCTTGTGGAGTAGCACGGAGTAGGCTGTTGCGTGAAAATGAATATGACATGAAGTAGAGACGTGACAGAAGAGAGATAGGAGGGAATGTGAGAACGACAAGTAATTTGAAGGCCAGTAAGAGAAATACTTACATGGAAATGAAAGCACATTGAAAGAAAACATGGAAAAGATCAGGTAAATTGTCCTTTCACAGACACTTGGAACTGCAGATGTTTGTAAAGGATAAGATAACTTCATTTCAGAGAGTCTGTGGCATCTTACGTGCTATTCAAGGAAAGGTTACAGAAGCAATTGTTTTAAGTTTTGGTTCTACTGATAATAATTATTTGCTGAAAGAATAATGTCAAGAAGCCTGTGCCAACCTCGCTCTCTGCCCAAAAATGATCTGTTAAGTGAATTCTACCTGTTTTATCACTACCCACTTCAAAGCATTATCAAGTGTAGCTGAGTGTGGCTGAAGTTAATGCTTCGAGCAGGAAAGAAACTTGTAGTGGTAACTTACCTCTAGATTTCAGTGATGAGCTGATGCGGTCTCTTTCAGTACTTGAGCAGATGCTTGTTTGCTTTTGGATTTGATTGCATGCTGTGCATGCTTGTGATGTGTTTTAACCGTTAATATAACAGATTCACATTGTAACTGGGAGAAGAGTAGGGAGAAGGGAAGACACTTCTATATTGGAAAACTTGGTGTCTGTCTCAGGTCCCTTTTTTCCAGGCCTTTGAGAAACAGAGGTGGTATGTTGGAGTGGGCAAGGTGCCGGGATTTTGCTAATGTTTCAGAAGCCTTTAGACTTCATAGACCTATGGACCTGTAAGATCTGTATATGTTCCAGGTATGCTGAATGGCAGTGACACCTGTGTGAAATGTTTAATGCCTTACGCTGTATGTTTGCAGAAGTACCTTAATGTTCTGTCATGAAGAACGATAAATAACACTTATCTTTGTTTATGCTGAAAAAGTGACGTCTTATGTGCAAGATCGGGATTTTCTTGTGTCATGTATTGCATGGTAAGCTAATTGGAACAAGACTCATTCTTCCTTTTGAAGCAAGACAGTGCTTGGAGGCAGAACACCAGACGTGACAGACAGCTGGACTGATTTGCTGTGTCTAGTTCTGTGTTTCTACAATAGAAATGGCCTTTGCATTTTAAAAGCTGAATCTTGATTTTTATGGCTGTTTGGCCCAGGCAAAATGATCTGAGTGTGCGATGCTATTTTGTATTGTGTTTTTAAATCTGAATCTGATCACTTCTTTCTGGATGACTGAATCAGCTGGTAATATAAAATACTAAATATTTCAGCAAAATAATCAACCATTTCAGCTGCTTAGGAGAAGAAAAATTTAGGGGAAGAGATGTATTTTTATATCCTTTAAGATAACAAAGTAGCTGGAAGAAGAGCCAGCCAACTTTCTACAGATTAACGAGGGTCAGACATCTGTATTGTGATAAAAATCAGTGAGAAGTATTTATCTTTTTCTTTTAAATAATTCTGGTTTCTCCTTTCATGCTTTTGGGCACATGATTAATAAACCTTTAGGTATTTAGTGAACTTGAAAGTCACTATGAATTGTAAAAGAAGTCAAGAGTTTCCACAAAGAATGAAAGCAAATTACCTAGTTTATGTAAACTGCATCATTTTCCTCATTCACTACAAAGAAACAAATTGTAATTGTCCCATAAATGAGAAGCATTATATATGAATATATAAACGAGTAGCTATATGTACAGGAGGGCTGTAGGTGAACACAAATCTGCTTTACGCGTTTGTTCGAAGAGGCTGGGAGGAGTCCTGCCGTATGGAATTACTGGGTGGTATAGCAGAGCATGCAGGTACTGCAGGGCCCGTGGCTGAGATCATCAGTGTTCCAGCTGAGTAACTGCTGGGGCTAAAGGGTTTGTGCTGGTGGCTGATAGCCGACTTGGGCAGCTGGGTGGGGGATACTAACCAAAAGGATTTTACTGTCATCTCTGAACATTGTAAGGAGAAATGGTTTTGCCCGTGTTTGGCAGTTTAAGACTGTAGTTTATTTTTAGAATAGGTTCTTTGAGGGGACTTACAGTGCACAGAAAATCCCCTTAAAGGTAGTGACCTTGTGTGTTCTTGGGGCCTGAGCTGCTCCTTACAGACTGTTAGCTAAAGCCTCACGTCCCCTGGCACTGGAGAAAAAAGGGTGGCCCGCATCTGTAGTCGGCCTACCTGAGATTACAACATCAACAGGGCTGCAACTGAGCAGCCTCAAGAAGCAATAAATTATCCAGGATATAATCAAATAGAGACTGGTACCATGGGGGTTGTTCTGCTTATGATGGTGTTTCCCTGCTCAGCTTAACTGGCCATGGGAATTTCCCAGAGCTGGCCCGTAGCTTGGCTGGCTGGGCTTCTCCTGGAAAGGCAGGTCTGTAGTTCAGGCTTGTGTAACTTATTTTTTGTGGCCTGAGGTGCCAAGTAAACTAGAGTTAAATGATTCATCTGTCTTTATTCAAATGTGTTTGAAACAGGAGCTTGCTTTTGAAATAAAGGCAAAACTTTCAGTAGATATGTCTGAATGAGGGGTTTTTTGGTTGGATGTTTAGGGTTGTTTTTTTTGGTGGGGGGTGGTTTTGTGTTTGGTTGATTATTTTTTTCTTTTTTTTACATTTTGCCCTTTTATTGCTTGGATACAAATCACTCAAATGCTTATTTGTAATTGGCATATTAGACAAGCCTGCTTATTTAAAAACAAACAAAACACCTTAGTGTCCTGAAAAATACAGTCTCATAAGCATTCTTGGTTGTGTGAAAGAGTGTGAAAGGTCCAAAAGAGATACTCTAAATACTACTTCCTACTTCTTCAGTCTGTGGCACAATGTTTTTGATTCTCTCCCCTCATCTTTTGATGCTTTGTGATTGACTTAGAGGACTGGTAGAGGTGGGAGGGGAGAGTCTGTAGGAGTGTGTTTTCTGTGCCTCTCCATTCTAGGAGTCAGCACTTAAAAAACACTCAGTACAGTTGTTTTGTTCTTGCAGACTTGTGTTGTCCTTCCAGGAAGAGTGTACATTATTGAGGGCTAGATGGACTGTGGGATTATAGGAAGGATGGTATTTATTGGTGTGGACTCTGTTCTCAAGTGCATGAACATCTTTAGGTTTTGTCTCCATTAACAGTAGAAGATAATTTGTTTCAAAAGATTATGTTCTGGAATAGGCATCTGGTAAGTCAGTCCACTACTTGTGTAGCGCTTTGATTATTTAACCAGACTGGGTGTGAAATCCCACCTCGGGTACCTTCAGCCTCTGCTTGGTCACTTGCTGTTACTGAGATCCTTACATTGATATCAAAACTTAATGCTACTTTTGTTTGGTAGTGTTTGGAAATGCCTGATTGTTGTTGCTTTGTTGGTTTTTTTATTTTAAATTGCAGTCTTTGATAAGTTTGTTTTTCTAAAAATCAAATTTGGAAAAGCTCATTTTATTAACTGACTTTCTGGTTCCAGGAAAAAGAATGAGGTTTTTCTCCTTGCCCTCATTGAGGCTAAAGTTTCATTCATTGTGAACATGTGAACCATTTTGATTCTTTACCAGTAATTTCAAGCGCAATTATGTACATTTCTTAGTGAAGCACTATTTTCGCGGTATCTTACAGTGACTATTTTAAAGCAGTTTGTTTGACCTCTAGTGTTGAGCTTTGAAATTGCATCCCATTGACCCAGAATTATCTTACATTGCAGAAAAACCGGTCTCCCCCAAATCAGGTACACTGAAGAGTCCGCCTAAAGGCTTTGATACGTCTGCAATTAACAAAAGCTATTACAATGTGGTGAGTGGTCCTTTTTCCTCCATGGGAGCTGTTAGATACAGTGGAATGTCATTCAACTAAATGCTCTTATCTGTCAGAACTAGGTTTTAGTGAATTCTGATGTAAACAAGGTTGTTGTTAGTTTAATAGAATGTCACACGTACAGATTCCTAAGCATGATGCAAAATTGTAGTATAAAGTAAGTGAATAATAGGCACTTAATATATTGCACTCATTTTATTTGCTTTGCTAGTTGTTAATTTCCCTTTTCTTCCCCATCCCCCAAATACTCAGTCTTCCCCAGTCCATGAATTAATGAAATTCTTCTGTGTTAAAATGATTAACAATATTTGTGTTCTTTTTGTTGATCAAGAGACAGAGTATTTTGAAATAATTTGCCTCCTTTGTATTCATGCTTGTAAATCAATTCAGTGAACAACTTTTGGAACCTCTCCCTTACACTGATGAATAGATTTCCCCTTAGAAGCGGTATAGCTGGAGTCAGCCTTTAACACACCCGCAGGACTCTTACCCTAGTACTCAGACCTCTTTGGTATGTTTTTTACATGCACCTACTGAACTCTGTCTTTATGCATGGCAGTGTAACCATTTTGAGAACCCTTTATTTAATAGCAGCAAATACATGGGAAGCAAAAAGCATCTTACTGGTTTTGTTAACCACTGCTCCCTGCTGGTGTAAAACCAAACCACAACGTTTCTGTTCTTTGAAGCAGCCGTTGTTGGTTTTAGTTTTATTTGTCAGTGTTTAGCAAGGATCATAAAGCATTGGTTTATGCTGTCGTCTCATGTGGTGGTGGCGTGAATAACACCAACCACCTGGAAGAACAGAGCTGTTGCAAGCACGGTCCCTTAATTGAAAACAATGAAGCAACCTCCTGCTCCTCTGCCTGGCTTGCTGGGTGCCTCTGTCAGTAGCCATAATGGCAAGGGAGGGCTGCAGTACTTCAGCTATTGTAGCCCACACCTCCGAGTTGCAGTGGAAAGTACCTGTGCAGACACAGCTTCCTTCAGACTGCGAGAAGTAATGATCTTACAGTGGTACCTCCAGCAACAGAAGAGCCGATTGTTTTCATTTTTAGTATTGCTTTTCACTCTCTCTCTTCATAGTATTTTTTTGTCACCGTAGTGTGTAGTAGCAAATATGTCTTCTCTGCTGTATTGACAAACACAAGTTTGAACATCAAACAAGTAAACTGAAGCAGAGAGGATGGAGGGCATTCACTGTGCAGAAGACAGCTCTTATTTTAGTTTAATCTATTTCTGTGTTGAATTTTCAATCAAAATAAATTGACTGCTGTCTTGCACACCAGTCCTTTAGACTCAGGGTGGGTTTATTGTGTTTGGTTTTTCTTCTTTTTAAAGTCAGTGGTAAATATATGCTGCAGATTTAATCTTACTATTTCCTTGACAGATCTTAACATGATGAAAAGTAAGAGTTGCAGCTGTTTAATTTGGGCTTACCTAAAACCCAGTTTGATTGAGTCCAAATTGAATTGTATCTTGTGGTTGTATATTTTACTTTGTAAGAGTAATACAGGCTATTTTGGGGGGGGCGTAGTGTACTTCAGTAGCAATAATAAGAAATAAATGTTTAAATTCACCTTAACCAATAGTTAAGCTGTAAAAGGCCTTAAAATTTTGAAATGTGACCTTTGGCTTCTGTGCTTTTTATAGTTGTTCCCTAGATAACTTATTGCCATAATCATGGAGACTCAAGCTACTGTATAATTTGGGAAACAGACATAGCTGCCTTTTAAAGTGGCTTAATTTAAAATAAAAAAGGTGAAACTGGTGACCATCATACCTACTTTTGGAATTAGATTACTTTTCATCTTGCTCAGGTACAGCTTTCCTGGTGCACTGAAGTGATATAAAGAGATTCCCACTGTTGTGAGTGCCCACTGTTGCTGACACATTACATTGGGGGGGTGGAAATGACTAGCTCAGAACAATTAGATATATGGGAAATTAGAGCACTGGCCTAGAGTGTGGTTCTTAATTCTGTCTGCAGTGACTTGGATAATTGTCTTGTTTTCATGTTTCTCCACAGTATGGCAGATACCCCCACTTGTTGGTGGTTTTTTTCCTTTTCTTTCAATCTTACAATTTTATTCTTTTTGTTTAAAGAATGAGAGGCTGTGCTGTGGCATGCACTTTGCTTCACAAAAATAAGATTACTGCTATGCTTAAAACCTAAATTAGACTAGCTGGCATCTAGATTTTAACCAAGATTACTAAGTTCTTCTAATATAAAATATTTTTCTTTTAGAAAAATAATTAAATATGTAATGATTTTTTGTATGTAGATCAGACAAACCACAAACCCCTTTGCTGAAGTGAAAGTAATTTAAGCCGTGAGTTGGGTTTTTGTTCTGTCTTAATACGTAAGCTGCAGACACGAGACTTCCCTGTGCTAGAAGTCCCATCAGTCTGTACTGATAACAAAAGTGAGCCCATACTAAGGTAAGAACAAAACCGCTCCAGATAAGGCTTTGGCAGCTGGTAGCTAAAAGGATGTAGCTCAAGTTAAGGAGTAACTGTTAAAATCTCTGTTAAAGGCTCACTTGACAACCAAGTGTGATTTGAGGCTGGTACATGGGGCCTGCTTGCTATTTTTAAGCTGTGGCTATCTCCTGCCATACGGGTATGAGCTGAGAGCCTGTAAACCTTGTGATTTAGTAGTGGTTTTCCAAGGGAAGGATTTTTGCAGGTGCAGGCAGCTCCTGTGGGTGCATTTGTTGGACTGAGGATAAAATCGAAGGGCAGTTCAGAGAGTGGTAGGAGAGACTCTGCTAATCTCCCTTTCTGGGAGATGGGCTGGGGTAGGGTAAGGGAAGGGTCATTACAGTAAAGAGGAGACTGTTTTCACTGCTTCCCTCTGTTCTTCACTCCCCTGTAAACACGTTCTTTAATTTTATGGATTCACAGAGCTCCAACTGAAGTTCGTAACACTTAAATCACATGCCTTGTAGTATGTGTGCTTTATTAGCCGCACCTTGCACTAAGTGTTGCTGAGAAGACAAAACACACTTGGTTTATGCTTAACATTTTGCCTGACTCAGGAATGCAGGTTAGTAGAGAATGACTACTGCTACAAGATCTTGTCCTCCATAAAATGGTACAAGTCTACAGCAGCGTGTAACATGAACCAGGCTCGTGATCAAGCACAAAGCATTTTTTATGTAGAAGTAATGTAGTGACCTGCTTCTGAAGAAATGGGTGTATTACTGCAGGGCATTCCCTGAAGACAGAGCAGATATTACTCCAAGTTTAGTTTTTACTGAAGATTTCTTCAGAATTTAAAACTTTGTGTCCAAAATAAAATCAGCTTATCTCCACTTGCAGGACAATTGCCTTGAGATTAAGTAGCTGTTCTAAAAGCAGGTAAAGTACAGGGCAGACTTCTCCCTAGCACGAGTATTTGGATGACCTCACTTTACATGTAAGTGTTTGAGAAATGATGGAAAATAAGCACTCCTTTTGAGGCCACGCTTTTGAAGCTGGCTCAAGAGTTTGTGCTCACCGAAGCTCATGAGTTTTTGAGGACCCTTGAGGTTTGGTATAATTGTATTGTGCTTTACATGGCCCCTCTTGAGGGCCTGTTTTATGGCCTTCATCTCTCAGATTCTCATGATCCAGGAAAATTAGACACTGATCGTTGTGAAATAGGGGTATTTCAGTTGAGTGCCATAATACTCCCATGAAATGGCAATGTGCTACAGGATCACGCCCAAGCATAGCAGTGAAATCTGCCTTTTATCCCTCTAATTTAGAAGGCAATCAGCTTCATGTAGGTCATTTAAAATCCATTTTTGGGTGGTAGTTTTTGCCTTGGGGACATGGCTGAGGTTTTGTGTGACAGAACTGTTACCCATGCTTGAATTTTCCATGCCATGTGATTGAGAGAGCTTGTGCTGTATGAGCTCAGTTGTCTGTGCCTGCCATTCATCAGTGTTACGGACTGCAAAGGCTGCCACTTCAATGCTGCTCTTGTGGTACCCGGTCTTATCTGTGCAAATGTTGTGGTGGAGTTGTGGAAACAAGGTCTTCGAGGTCTCATGGGGTCTTGCAGCAGCCTGAATGCACAGAAAGCAGGAAGGGGAAGAAAGGTGATTATTAGAGCACACGGGCGAGGTGTGGATATGAGGAATGTAAGGGTTCTCTGAGTTGCAATACTGCCTGCTTATTCTCCAAAGCACAGTCCGAGCATTTAATCCTCATAGCTTCTCGATGAGGTAGGTAAGTCAAGCTGGGAGGATGTGAGATTTTGCAGAACTGAGTTTTACATAAGCAAGATTATTCTTTTTAAAAGGTAGTCAAAAAATGTAGTGTGCTGTGGGGATGGTATTTGGAATAAAAAAAGAAAAAAGATTTAATGTGTTTTGGGAAGTGTTCAAAGCTATGTGTATATTTAAAGTATTGTGTAACACTGAACTACTGGAATAACATAGAGCAGTTTAAGTGTATCTAGTACTCTGCTTACCTTTTGTAGCATAGCTTTATTTGCAGTTGCAGTTATCTGCATTTTTTCATTAATTTATCAGGTTGCTAATTCTAGTTTTGAAGCTCCCCCTCCCCTTAAGTCTTTTTCCTCCAATCCTGTGTTCTCCATATTGCAAAGAAGATGCTCAAAGATCCAAACCAGCACAGGAAAATAATGGAATGTTGTCCAACATGCAACTAAACTAGCTTTATTTCAAGCTTTCCATTCTTTGCTATAAACAGTTGTCTGAAAATACTCTTCAGGGGAGTGGAGCAGTGGTGCTGCCTTTCGAGATCTCTGGCAAATTTGTTACTGCCTGTGAATGTCTGTTAATGCTGTTCAGTGCTTCATCAGGACGCTGTGCTTTTGTCCTTGGCTCTCAGCCTCCTTTCCCTACTAATGGCCATGGAGTGACTTTGGGCTGTGATTTTTTTTTTGTAGGAAAAGCTCTATTGGAAAAGATTTGTCCTGAATTTGGTTTTAAACCTCGGGGATCCCAAGTATTCCATATTTCAATGTTAAGAATGAATTTATTTTATACATGTGTAAGAGAATATGAGGTTTAATTAGTTGAATTAGTTCTATGATGAATGGAATGCTCCCCCTAGTATAAATAATCAAAAAGCCCTTAGCTTTTCCACAGTTTGTGTGCCCATATTGTACTTTGTGCTATAGTAGCTTAGTTGGTAGCCATGTCTTTCCATGTAGCATTCTTTGTCATAGTGTTTAGCAGGGAATGGAGACATTTTAATCTTCAGTTCAGGATTCAGATTTCCAACAAAAGAATGAACTCAAAAGTGGTCGGTCTCCCTCCCTCCAAATGAATAGAAGCATTCAAGGAATAAGCAGAATCAATGACACCAGTGAAAGGAACAGTGAATTCTTCATTGACATACTGAACTATTTAAAGTTATTTCATCAGGTTTGCATTTAGGAATGAATGGCTTTTTTTTTTATTTCCTAAGAGAGAGTATTGATGACAACAGTGAATAATGGTCTCAATTACAGTCGTTACTGTAAATGCTGGAATGAGATATTACTGTAGGCTCGACAAAATGGCGCGTAGCAAAACGGGAAGGTTTGGGACCTATTACCAGTGAATAGCAAAAAGTTTTCAAAGCTCAGCTGTGTTCATTGAACTACATTTAATTCTGATGATTCTCTTGCTAATCTTGCTAAATTGTTAATTTTTCGGAGGCAAAAAATAATTTGCCACCTAGAAGCCCAGTAGATTTTGATGTAAATATCTTGGAGGATATCCTAAAGCAGGTGCCCAGGAGATGGCCCAGTAAAGTGTCTTCTCAGGCATATTTGGGGGTATTCCAGTCGCTTGATTTATTTTTATATTCAGCCAAAAAGGAATCGTGTGCTCTGTTTTGTACATTCCTGGCTTTGCCTCAGAATCTTCTCATGGTAGTGTTGCACTCCCAGTGGAAAGTTAGGCAGCCCCATTTAAGAAGAACCTAGTAATGCTAATCATATTGCAAGGTAAAGTTGGCAATTACTTGATATTTACAAATCCCTTAATATTCAGAGTTCTAGAGAGAACAGTGCTGCGAATAAATACTTCTCTAGCAAGATTAGTTGTAATGTGTTGCAATTGAGAAAACAACACTAATTGTTCATTTCTCTTTCAACTTCTGTTGTGCTTTACCAACCTCTGCTGATCTTTGACTGTTGTGAAGTAGATAGAAGGAATAATTACCCCCAGGTTTGGAAGAAAACTCATATAGCTCTCAAATGTTGCAGTAAAAATTTCAAGTGTAGTGAAATTTGTGTTAGCTTAACACTTCTTTTGTTGATAGCTAAAGGATGGCTCATCCTCTGATGTTTTGGATGTTTGTTTTTTTTTCCTGTGAGTTTCGTGCTTTCTTGCTGATAGATAAATTTTTAATGTAGCAACGCTCATTGCAATTTTCCTAGTGCTAAGTAAATCTTAGTATGCTTTAAAACTGGAATTGATTTGAACGGTTTGAAGTATTTCTTAAAAAATGTCAATTAGCAACTGTCATTTATTACAGGTGCTACAAAATATATTAGAAACAGAAAATGAATATGCTAAGGAGCTACAAACAATGCTTTCAAACTATCTGCGACCGTTACAAGCCAGTGAAAAGTATGTGAGTTTGTTTTGGTTTTTAAATTAAATGGGAGATCTGGTGCGTTGGGGAGGGTTTACATGGTCAACATTTCTATTTCAAGGTCAGTGTGCATTTCTTCTGTGAACTGGGAGATTCTTGAGGCAGCGCTTAACTTTTAGTCAGTTTGCCTGATGACTAAAGCAGTGTTTCTTAATCTAAGAACTACTAAGCATTATTTTTTTTTCAGGTTGTTGGTTTTATTGAAGTCTATAACTGCAAACCTAACCACCTCTTATTTACTCTGGCTCCAGGTTAAACTCTGCAAATACTTCATACTTAATGGGAAACCTGGAAGAAATAAGTTCTTTCCAGCAAATGCTTGTACAGTCTTTAGAAGAATGCACCAAGTAAGTATTATGCATACCAGATACTGTAAAATTCTAAAAAGCACGGGGTTTTTTTATTATTTTACTTGCAGTGTATATGGTTTGACATCATTTTTGTTCCTCTCACTTTAAGGATAGTGGCTAAAGCAGTACAGTAATAGATGATTGGATAATGTATCAATTGCTTGCACAGATAGATATTGGCCCTAGGATGCAACTGCAGAGGTAGGAATTTTGATGTAGTTTGAAAACAGTTTATAAGTTTCCATGCAGCAATTCCATACCAGTGGGAAAGCGGTAGAGGAAGTGGTGTGCTGCAATTTGAAGGCATGAATTTTAAGTCTTTTCTTAAAATAAGAATAAGGATGAAGGAAGCTTATGTTGCGATGGAACAGCAGAGCGGGGGGGGGTCCGTGACTTGTATGAAGGATGCTATATGAGAACGCTTGTGCTTAGTATTCTACTGTCCTGAGCAGTGGTGGCCATCAAAATGTATGGGGAGGGGTGTGCAGGATAGGCAGGAAGAGCAATATGAAGATACTAAAATACAGAATAACCTCATTGTCCATACTGGATAGTACCATGAAGCACAGAAAGAAAGGGATGTGAATACCTGTCCTTCCAACGGTTAGGTTGAAGCGGTAGTTGGAGATTTCCGAACTTGTACCTCAAGTACTTGGGCCTGTTAGACAGAAGGGGTCCATATCACATTGGAATTGTCCTAGCAATTTTCTAATGTCAAAACTCCCCTGAAAGTGTGGTTTCTGTTCCTAACCTCCATAGTGTCCTTATCCTTGCCAGTATTCTCATTTTGTCTGACCACCCAGTGAGCTTAAGGCAACTTGCTGATCCAAATTTGCTTGTTTTCTGCCCAGTTAGTAATTTGAATTGCTATCGAGGGCTTAGACAAGTTTCAGTCTGTTGGGAGTACTTGACTGTGAGAAGGAATGAATGTCTTGGAGGAGAAAATACCTCTCTTGGCAGCAGTGATCTTCTACATCAGCTCTGTGTCTTGTTTTGACTTCTCTCTTCTCTCCTTCTCTGAGCTGCTCTGTGTGAAGAGGAAGCGTTGTCATGACCAAGTGTAAGCTGCGCCTCCCCCAGGCAGTAACGCGTGTCTGGGTCTGTTGCTGAATTTGGATCCCACGTCCTCCTACCACCTGGTTTCTCTCCCTCTCTCTGCCTCTAGATGACTTAGCCTGGAGAGAATGGAAAGGAGGATGGTGTTGTTCAGATGACTATTCAGCAGTGGAATAGAAACATTCTTGAAATGGCCTTTCTTCCACACTGTGTTTGAGAAAGAAGGATATTCTTTCTGGCAAGTTAGACTTAAATCAGTTAAGTGTCAATCCCTGAGAATGGCTGTGTGTCCACATACTTAAATGTTTCTTTTCTTTTCTTGTCACTCTGCTTTGTCATCTCATTCTTTTGTTACTATGATTGTGTTTCTGTGAATCAGAGCTAGGGGGAATAAGATACCTTGCATGAACAGATGATCACCTTTTAAACCTTTTGATTAAGGCAGTCTCAAAAACGAGTGGAAGAGCATATGCCCTTAAACACATACTAATGCAATCTTTGGTTTAACTGTACATACGCAAATGTGATATGGGAATGTAGTGTCAAGCTCAGAAAACTTACTTAGTATTCCTTATTTGATTTTAAACTCTCAGCACCTTCTCATAATGTCCTTTGTCATCATTTGCTAAGTGAAATGCTGCTGTGTAATGAATTAGGAACATAATGGGTGCTAGGAGGTGGGCAGAGGAAGTGATGCCCTGGGGTTACTGAAGGGTTACTGCAAATGTTTTGTGTTATTTTCATTTTACAAATATGCTGTTCCTGCCAAGTTGTATTTTTGGTTTAATTTTCATCATAACATACTTACTTGAGCATCCAGCTTCCTCCCGTTTTGAATCTAATCCATCAATCTAATCCATGAATTCCCATCATGTAGAAGAATGCTTGCCCTGCTGTCTTGTTTTTTGTCATTTTGCCATGTTTTTTTGGCTGCTGAACCTGTTCTGTAAACTCAAAGTAGCTTCGGGGCTGGAAATAGATTTATCATTTTATTTTATTTTTGGCAGAGAGCTTATAGTTCATCATTCAGGCACTTCATATTGCAGCATCCAGTGAGGTGTTTTTTCTAACTTGACATGTCAGGATGATCAAATGCCAACGTGCTGCCAGTTGTAGTGCTGCCAGCCCACCTTGCTTGAGAGAATCCTGTTCTTGGGGGTAAGAGCTGAGTATTTTTTTGAATTCTACACCCCTCTCAAGTCAGTTTGTCATTTGAGCTTTCTTTCAACAAAATCTTGGCATACATCTTCATTGACAGAAGCTTTCTGGTGCTTTTCTTTTTCTTGCTTGCACCCCTTTGGCTTATTTAATCCTCACATGGTTCAGTGTCGGGTTGTGTTTCTTCGGAACACGTAATGCTGTAGTGGGTGCTTTGTGTGTTTTAGGGGAAGTAGTTGTTCAGGTGTGGCTTAGTTTCAGTTGAGTGCTGCCCTCCCACTGTGGAGCTCTTCTGGTCCATTGCTGAAGATTTGTCCTCTTTGAACTCCTACAGGTTGTCCTCTATTGCCCTATCACTGTGGTGCTCCTGTGGGCCACTCCCATCTGTCACAGGCCTGGGAATGCTTCTTGCCTGCCTGCCTGGTTGCTGGGCACCATTAGATGATTCATTTGATGTTACTTCTACCTTTGTGACTTCTCTTCTTCATTTGCCAATCAGAAGCAGCATATGAAACAAGTCTAACTAGCATTGAGTGAGAATCTTCTGGCTGATCTGCTCACAAGTGAGGGTTTTTGACTATCAGCTTCAAGTGCACTTTGTTTTGATGGATGGAAAAGGGCTGTAACTGATTAGGCAGAGAGATGCTGCCAGAGTCTTCAGTTGCAAGGGGACAGATTTCAAACAGTAAAACAGAGCAAGAGCACAGGGTGCTCTGTTCTCTTGAACACAGAAACCCATCCAGTGCTATAGATCTCTTCCCAGATCTGTGATGCAGTGCCAAAGATCACTTCTGAAGTGGTCACACAGTAGAAAAGCTTTGGAACAGGCAGTGTCAGTGACCATCAGGTGATCTCTGAGCAGATATAAATGATCTGTATTGGAAGTATTGCTCTGTGGTTATTTTTGTAGCAGAAGATTGAACAGATGTCTCCTGTTCCAAAAGAAATCCTTCTGTTCACCTGGGAATAGAAGCTGTCACTCTGCCTGTACTTCTTAGTAAGGGGACGGACACAACACGCAGGCAGGCTGGTGACACCAGCCTGTGTGGACTGCTTAGGGTATTTTCTCCTCTAACAAACTAAAGGCATTGGCTGTCTTTCAGGTAGTCTCACAAACTTACCTCTCTGCCCATATAACAGCCCCAGCAAAATCCAGCTGGGTTTTGCCCCCTCTTTCATGTCCTTGCTGCTGCAGTCTCAGTAACTGTGTTGTTTTTCTTTAACTTGTTCTGTGTTTGAGTGGAAACCTGGGGGGAGACAGAGGGGGGAGTGGGAGGGGTATGAGAGGGAGAGTGCTTAAATGTAATCCAAAACTAATTTGTTTCAGGTTTGATTTTGGAGTGCAGATAGAAATTAAGTCTGTTCAAGGTTTATCCCAATATTGTCCCTTGCTTTTAGTTGAGTATCAACAGAAATAAGACTGTTAAAATTAATCAAATGTAAACAGTGTCTTCAGATAGCCCCGACCAATTGTGCATATTAACTGACGTCTGAGAGATAAAGCAAACAGACGAATAATGAAAGGTATGGTTGTGAAGAGAGTGTTGAAAATGAGACTGGTGGATTGTGAATAAGTTTAGTGCTTCCATTTGCACAAACAGTATCTCAAAGTTGCTAAATGTCCAGTTCTGACAGCTGATTTTTAACAGAATCTTAAGGTAAGTGTGACTGAGCAACAAGGTGTTTTCTTTCTTTGTTTTCTCAAATTCTCATGCAGGGGAAACCTGTTTCAGGTCTGGAGAAATGAACTGATGCTGTCAGATGTAACTCGACAAGCAGATGATGTTAGGTAGTTCAGCGTAGATGTAGTTGTATGATGATGTCTAGCATGTGTAGAAGGGCAGAGGCTCTACTATGGTTCTCTTAATTCTGTAAATGAAATTAAAACACACCTTTGGCCTTGTTATAACAAGTTACTTTTATATGTGTATACATATATTTGTGCACTTAAAGTATCAAATATGAGAATAATACTGAGGCAACAAGTTCAGAATAAATTGTAAAATAACTATACTCTTTATTGAACACATTAACTACTAAAAGTTTTATATGGTGGTGGTGATGGGCATTAAATTGTTGGGCTTTCAACAGTTAATGATGATATGGATAATTTATTAATTGTTCTACTATTTTTAGAGGAACACTTGCAACTAATGGATGGATTAGAGAAGTCCAAGGGGATGAGTTGCCACCCCATCATGAAGTCTGTTAATTATCTTTATTCAGCAAAGAATGTGCGGTAGAAAGTTGCAGTGCATGTGCAATATGTAGAAAGAGAATGTCAGTCTTTCAGTCTGCTAAAAGAACAGCAGACTGAGAAGACACAGATGTCTGCTTGGTGTGAACAGCCATAATTAATCCCCCCACCCCCAGCACTACAGTATGAAATGGGAATTTAAGCATTTTGAGCAACTGTTTATTGTGGCCTCTTAATATTTAATACTGTTATGTCTTGAGTATGTCTTCGGAATGTGAGACTTTTGCTGAATCTATTACTTGAATGTATTATTAGTTCATTCTTCGGTTTATTAAAGGAGACCAGCTGCCAGGCAGGAAGTGCTGCTTGGAAGGCTGTGAGAATATCACCCCCTCAGCATGTGGGGAGTGCCCCTGGTTTTCCCCTAAATACCTGCAAAAGCAGCCCCTCTGTTGACTTCAGAATCGCTGAATATTTCAATTTCAAGAATACTTTTTTGAAAGAGAAATAAAGATTAAGACAATAAAATACAGGCCCTAGCCTTTTATGTAGAGAGTGCTGGTAGTGCAGTCAGAGTGGATCTGGCATGGTGTGCTAGCTGAGGATTCAGCTGTCATTTTCTGGGTGTCTATAATGAACGTTGCCTTCAAATAAGGAAGCATGTTTCCCTCTCCTGGTGATTTGAACACCTCTACAGTCCATTTTGACCTTACATGGGCTACGTCCTTCCACACTGTACAGAGGGCCTGAGCAGCTTAGGAGGTGACAGGTGTGTGTGTGTGCTTGGTTTTGGAATTTGGGAGAATATTCATTGGGGTGAACTCTGAATTCTGGCTGCTGTGAGCAAACCTAAGGAATGGGCCAAGGAGACTGTGCTTGAGCAGGATGGGAATATCCCCTGCCTGGTGGAGCAGCTGTCCTGGAAAGCTGAACAGTTCTTTTCTGCTGAAGCAGAAACAGTATGTCTGAGTAGTTGCTGGGGACCCTTCTAGCTTGAGAGCAGTGTGAAATACAGGTTTGAAGAGTAGTTAGATGGGTAACAACAACAACAGACATCCTGTTTGTCTTACCTTGTGAAGAGCAAAGACTTGGTGTATTTATGTTAGGAGATGAAGCCTTTATGCAAGGAGAGGAAATATATGGAGAAATTGAAGCATTTCATCTGGCACGTGTACAAGAGGTTTAGACAAGGTGTCAGGGACTGATGAAAGCTTAGTGTCACATCTTCTAGTTAACTTCAGCGTGGGTTATATAATCAGCTTTTGGCCATGCAGCCTACTGCTGTAGAGGCTTAGTCCTTGAAGTGGGAGTTGCTCTGTAGAAAATCACAGGGTTTTATCTCCTCTGATGCCGTTATGATATCATTCACTAGGTTGTCCAATTTATTCTCTCACGTAGGAAGCAAACTGGGATGGGTATTTTTGAGTGGTTCTGAGAATGGTGACAGGAAGCAGTAAGGAAGGGTGTCTGGGTAGAGTATATACTTCTTCCCATCACTTTGTGTTTAACTTGGTATAATTATTTTTTTAAAAAGTACGAGTGTGCTTCTATTTGCATATGAAATGTGCAGCTTAAGGAGGTATTAAGAATAAGACTAAAAGTTGCATTTTTCTGGGTTTCCCCTACTTACACAAAAGCAAAAGTCAGACTCTTACTTTCTACTGTCTGCACAAGGTGTAAGCCAGTGCCACACAGCCAGTTCCAGATATTTATACTCCAGATATTTTCTTGACTGCAATTTGAGATGACAATTTCTACTAAAACCTTTTGAAAAATACACCGTGTATATTCGTATTTCTTCATAGCCTGTCATCCTTTATTCAAATAAAAACATGTGTGTTCCTGTGATAAACTTGATCAAAACTGATGGGGTTCACCAGGATTGTGTGAAACTAAGCTTTTCTTCTAAATACTCTTGCCGAGTCCTTCTTTTTTTTGACCAAAGTCACTGAAGCTGCTGTGATTTAAGCATCATTTTATGATAGACAGAATAAGCTCTTCTGAAGAGAATTGTGACATTTTCCTTTGCTGTTTAGCAAATGTAGTGCATTTGAACATGAAAGATGAAGAAAGTATGAGTTATAGAAAGTATTTCTGGACTGATGGTGGTAAAGCAGCATTCTTGCCTGGTTACAAACCAACATAAAAGTTTTTTATGGTCCTTCAAAACCGAGATGAGTGATAATAGTGTAAAATCAGACTATTAGCACAGTGTAACTGGCTTCTATTTGTGATGTCAGCATAATATGGTGCTTATGTTTTGTTGTTCCTCTTTTATATTTATATAAAAAAATATATATAGAAGAATACTATATAAATTGGGGGAGGTGTTTGTTTAAAGCCATTGAGGAGGTATGTGTCAGCCTTAGTACCAGCAATTAGATGCTCTTAAGTAACCTGCTTAAGTGCAAGTCTGTGTACTGCATAATGTTAAAACACATGAGAAAAAGTGTGAAGTAGGCATTAGATGGTTTTCAGCTGCAATGGGACAGGGCACTCACTAAAAGGGGTTAACTGACAGAGTAGACCTGCCTTGTTATATCCAGTGTGTGAATGGAATAGCACAGAAACACTGATAGTGTGGGTTTGGTTCTGAGGCCAGAGCTGTGGGAGACCAGTCAGCTTTGTGAGGGCAGCTGGGGCTGGGGCTGTGGGCAGTAGTGTAAACTAACAGGGCATAAGTCTTTAGACTTCATTCAACAGAGGTGTTGAATGTTACAGACTCATCATGAAAATTATGTGTTTGAAGGGAGTTAAAAAAAAACAAGTCTATCCAGAGCCCTTGAAAGATAGCTCTGGAACCTGAAGAAAACAGCTGGTAGGAAAGTGGGAGTTTGCTTTTAAAGCAGCTCTGAATGGTTGATAGGACTGTGTTATGTAAGAGATAGCCCTACGCTGCAACAGGGCTTTAAAAACAGGGATCTGTACCAGCAGTTGAAGCATCTGTGGAAAGAATAGTTTTAGTCTACTGACTTTGAGATGATATTACACATTGACAAAAAGAAAATGTCAGGGAAAAATAAACCCAAGGTATGTTTCCTATAATGACAAAAGACCAGAGAGAGAGGGCAATATGGGAAATTTAAGCATTTCAGAATTTTACTTTTTGTGTTCTGTATTTTTTGATGAGTGTAAGAGATTTTGATTTTGTGTTCCATATTTTATCATAGCTTCTTAAAAATAATGACCTCCTCTCCCAGCAAAATAATTTTTTAGTGACTGACTTCATCTTGTTATAAAAGTAAATAATTGTTTCCTTCACTATTTCCTCAATATTTGGAAACTGTCATGCAGTAAATCAGTTAAAATAATAAAAAAAAAAAAAAGATTAAAGTGATTAATTTCTTAGAGGGAAGTTTAGTTTAGTTACTGTGTTTCTTCTGGAGTGATGGAAGAGGAGTTTAGTCTGTAACATTTGTTTTATTGTCATTCAACTTAGAACCTGATTTTTCATGTACTAACAAATCATCTCTGATGGGGACCACAGCAAGAAATTAATAGCAGCAAGGCTGCATCCTTTCCATATGAACGGCACTGATTTCCATCAAAGAGTGCAGGTCTGGCATATTTCTGTCAGACTTATTACGTGTCATAATTCTCTCATTTGGTTGTAGCCTGGCAAACAACAAAGCATCAGAAGGATCAGAAGCTTGCACAGGTAAAGGCAGTCTTGACAATTTCAATGGATTTGATTACTTAGAGCTCTTTGCTGCTTGGAAGTTTGTTGATTGATGCATTCACTTCTGTAATAGAAAATCACATTGTATGAGTATGACCTAAATTGAGAAAAGAATGGGTTTGTTTCTTTGTCTCCAAGTAGACTGCCTCTTGGGTGACAATTCTGTTGTCTAATACACTGAAGTATATTGAGTTCCCGGGAATAAAGCCAAAGTTACGGGGGAATTGGCTTGAGAGTATAGCCTTTTTTTAATGCTCTCGCAAACCCTGGTTGCAATTTCTGTGCATCTGTAAAATACACATACAAGCACACAGCTTTTTAGTGATGCAGTTCTTGAAGGCTTAAATATAATCTCTCTGCAACTTTTTTCGTTGTATCTTTCAGCAAACCCAGATATCTTCACTTCTTTTTTTCTTTCTTTTTTTTTTTTGTCTAGAAAAATGATAAGCTAGTACAGTACATTTTTACTATCATGACTATTTGCTGAATGGTGAGGAGCAACAGATCTGGGGTCATGTGGCAACTGTACAAGAACAATAATTTTTAGCACAAAACTATTTAACTAGGATTCTTCATGGACCTAATATAGGAGATGCTGATTTATAGATTGAGAATATGCCCTAGAGTCTTGGAGAGCCCTATGTTTTGCTTCTCTGTTAGCTACTGATGGGACAACTTTGCTTGGAAATTTGCCAGAGTAGATGTTCCAGAAAAATTATTCATGGTTAAAATATTTTGTTCCAATGTGAATAAAGCAAACAGAGAATAAAACCACACAACCCTCTTTTATTCTGGAGAAACAGTGTCCATAAGGGGGGTTTTGGGAAAACTAATCTGGAATAGCTATTGCAGTAAACTGCCAGTGCGTGAAGCACTTGCTGATGGGTCCTTTAGCAGCTTTTTTAAAAAAGACATTAGATGTTGAAAAGAACATCTTGGCTCTTAGAACAGAGCCAAGATAGACTCAGAGGAGACAAGAAAACTAAACAAATGAAATACTTAAACAAAAGAAGACCAGAATATATTTGGCCCTGTTCCAAATGTACATGTCAAGTCTCAATGAGCTCTTCTCTTGCCAATGTTCCCGTATGGCTTACAGGAAAGAATAAGAAAATAATCCAGCACCACACAGCTAAAAAGGATACCTGAGCTAGTTTACTGTGAAGATGGCTGGGTGGTCACAGACCTTCACTGAACTACCAGGTATTACCAGGAACTACTGTATTTGGGTCCTGCCCAAGGCATTCTGGAGCTCTGGCAGGACAGGTGCACCTCTGTTGCACTCCCTTTTCAGGCTTCAGTAGGTCTGAGATTCACATCTTCTTGTGATTGCAGACATCAGAGGCAGTTAAATTGATGTGCAGATGAATTAACTTTGAATCTCAAAGCGAAGTGGAATAATTTTAATGACACATAGTTGTCAAGGATATACTATTATAATTCCCCATTGCATGACCATGCTAAGTATTTACAGATGATGAAGAAGCTTACAAAAAGAAAATGACAAGTTCAAAGCAAGTGAGGAGATGCAAGAACTTTTTTGCAGACTTGTGCTTTCTGTCATCACTGAAATGAGAATTTACTGCTCACCCGATAGATTTGTTAATGAGACAATCTCATGTTCTCAATTTTAAACAGTTTTTTATACTGAAGGGCAATACTATACATCAGAAAAAGTCTGTTTGGCTTTTCTGTGCATTTAGAAGAACATACTGGATCACATTCCATGTAGCTTTAATATGTACCTTGAGCTGCACTGTTTGTAAAATAGAGTATGAAGATGTTGATACAGTAACATCTGTCAGGATCATCCTATAAATGTAAATATTACTCTTACATAATGAAGTGTAGTCTTGGACCTGTGATTATCAAACAGCAAAGCATTACCTGACTGCTCAAAGTCACATGGGGTCCAGAAAAGGAGATTCACTACAGTATATTGGAGATGACTGTTATGAGGCAGCAGTGATGAAAACCCTCTGATTTTAGTAATAGTGGAACCCATTTTTGCCAGGTACCCCTCTGTTCTTTTCCAGTTGCACCCTGAAGCCAGATATATAGCTATATATACATATAGTGATTTTCATACACCACATCTGTGGGTTTGTTGTGGGCCTGGAAACATAATTCAGTAAGCCTAGAAAAGGTAGGAATTTAGATATTAGGGTCTTCTGAAAGCACTGTTAATTTGATTTTTCATTGTGTATTTTGATGTACTTCAGAGCATATTCTCCCTCTTTGTGGTAACTCATATTGTCCAGTAAACATCAATTATTTGCAACTCAAAGAAAACTATGATTCTTTAAACGTCTCTTCTAAACACACAGCCTGTCCATCAGTATGCATAGCCAACTACCATGCCCTTTATTAGAGGACACACCACCACTGTCAGATTCAAAATCTGATGGTTTTCCTGCATGTGGGTGGATAATAAACTTTCAGCAGCTACTTCAAATAAATGTTTTGAAAGAAATGTGTAGAACTTGAAACAAGTGCAGAATCTGCAGGAAAGTTACAACAAATGCAGAGGATGC
The DNA here is from genome assembly GCA_027560015.1 of Chloroceryle amazona. Classification (NCBI taxonomy): domain Eukaryota; kingdom Metazoa; phylum Chordata; class Aves; order Coraciiformes; family Cerylidae; genus Chloroceryle; species Chloroceryle amazona. The sequence continues at coordinate 150,622 of JANHFX010003842.1, forward strand.
AAAGTCAGGTAGTCAAATGCAATCAATTGCACCAGTTGAAATCTATGGTCTCATAGTGGTTGTTAAGAAGCTGGTGAATGGAACATGCCAATAAGGTGTTTTTTGAGAATACGTAGATGCTGCCAATTTGTGAATGTTTAGAGCAACACCAGTTCAAGTGTTGGGTGAAAACAAGCAGGGTAAATTTAAGCGTGTGCATGTCCATGTATTTAATTCAAACCCATGCTAATTCTGTACATTTCTGTTACAGTTCACAGTGAACTATTGCTATGGTAGCTGTTGTTATATTCACATATTGCTATTTTCAGCTGCAACAAAAGAAGGCATTATTAAAAAGGAAAGCATTTTCAACCTTGAAAAAGATCCTGCTCACTTCTAGACAGGTTGGTCTAGACATCTTATTTACATTGCTTTACTTAAGTTTATGGGAACTTTCTTATCTAGTCTAGAAACAGGAGATCATATTTAAACTCTACAGTAAATACCTTCAACAGTAAATATTGCTTTAATAGAAATGGGAATTATTTCTTTATCTTGGCACCTATTGTAGGGAACTGGGCAGGATGGCTAAGGAGTTCATCATGTAGAATCACTGTCGTTAAAGCCAGATGATATGCTGTGAACCGAAGAAGGGGCCAGAGGAATTAAGGAAGGAAAAGGAAAAAGAGAATATGTGAAGTCACTTCCCTGTCTTTTCTTCTAAGCATACAGGCTGTGACCACTGATGCTAATGGCAGAAGCCTCAGGCTCTCTTTGAACTTTTCCTCTCATCAGCACGTGTGTGCCTGGAGAGCAAGTGGAGAATGTGTGTAAATAGAGGAATATGCAATTTTTCTTTAGTCTAAAGTACAATTCCTTTGCAATGATACGGAGACTCTTTGTGGGGTTCTTAACTCACCAGTGGTCCATAGCTGTACAGGGTTTTGGGGTTTGGCTTTTTTTGGTAACATGTCTCTACAGGCTTTTCATGCTAATATTGACTTCGTGTATCTGCAGTATTGCCATTGGCTCATAGGGTGCTCATCCCATGTATGTATGTTTAGTAATTCTAGGCTTTATTTATTTTATGCTTCTGCTGGATTAGAAATATGATGAACTCTTAGGTTTGTCTGGCTTTAAATTATTGCAGCTGCTGCTGCATGTAGAAACTGATGGGGATTCCTTCTCTCTTCAGTTGTTTCAACAGCATTAAAAAGGCATAAACAAGGAGTGATTGAGGAGAAGGCCAGAGATTCCACAGCACAGTGAGGAGAGTACAGCCAGAAAACCAGCTCAGTGCATTCTTCCTTGCAGGAAGGCTCAATGCCAGCTATTCCCCAGTGCCAGAAAAATTTAACTGAGGAAATGGGTGTGAGTTAAAGACTCTCAGAGGCTTTGCTTCCTTCATTTCTGTGCCAAGTGTACCTCTACTGAAATGGAAAGTCAGAGTGTGCTAGTGACTGGCTTAATGCTCTCCTCCTGTGGTCCCAGCACAGCTGCTGGGCTTGGGAAGAAGATGCTAGGCTGGAGCAGTGTTACCTTCAGTGCCCAAGACTTTTGGAGATAGCTGGTGTAAGGAAAAGTATCTTGCAGGGATATGGATTCTTGCTGAGTGCTGGTCCTTGGTGAAATGAGGGGAGGATTTTATATGGAAGAGTAAAAAAAAAAAAAATCATGCCAATGCTAATGAAGTACTGAGGTCTGAGGTGGTAGGAAAGAGAGCAAGGTGCAAAATTCAAAATAGTTTGCTAGAACTTACATAAAAAGTATATTTTACCACTCTAAGTGCTCTTATTTCTAAAAAAACCCCACATTTCCAGAATGCTGATGTTCTTATGTTTCCATTTTTGCTTTCAGTATTTTCTTTATTTCTTTGAAAGCTTCCTGATTCACCTTTCTTCATTTCTTACATTTCAATTACAGTTCATTCTAATCAGCTTTTTAATTAGAGCTAGAGCAGGCTATTTACAGCACTCCTGACTCTTGTAAACAGCTCCCTGTGAAGAAAAATAATAATAATAAAAAAAGAGTTGATTATCTTTAAATGAAAATGAAAAATAGCTTCTGTCACTTTCCACTGTCAAAAAAAAAAAAAAGAAACTTTTTTTTTTTTTATACCTTTTAATACAGACCTGGACTGGAAAGGACTGTTCGGGTCAGAGTTTAAATCTTGAAATTATCTGAGTTAGTTTTACCACAAATGTTTGCTAGGAAGATTTTGAAGGAACTGATATTCTAACTTTCTAAATTCTTGCAGTTAGTCCATTGCATCATCTGGATAAAGCATGTCACAGTTATGTTAAACTGAGATGTGGCTTGTAACAGAGTTCTGAATATGAAAAACAAGGCAGGTTTGCTGTACCAAATTGCAAGCCACAGAATAGTCACACAACTTTATTATGATTTTTCAAGTCATCTAAGTCTGAAATCTCTTGCTGTGAATTTTGTTCTTGTTGCAGATTCTGAGTCTCCGTGATGACCACCTGCATACAGAATATTGAAAGAGACCCTTGAACAAGGAAGTTCCTACTATCATCATCTACCTGTAATGTGATGGAAGAAGCCATTGCTTGAAGACATCTCCTGGAGCCCATTAGGAATCACAGGAAGGGAGTCCTTTGTGAGTAACAGAAATAAATTGGGCTATGGACACTATTCTGTGGAATATATGGCTACAGATCCTTCGGGGAAACCCAGCCAAATGTGCTTTTGAGCTCTCTGTTAAATGCCTGTATTTGGCTCATATTCAAGGTTAGCTAAGGAAAATGTGATTGAGTATTTGTGTTCCTAGATCTTCACTGATGTTTAAGGTCTTATATTCAGTGGAATTAAGAAGTCATTATCATCTAATTCTACAAGTATGTGGTATGAAGGGTAAAAATGCTCTGATTTTAAACCTTTCTGTAGCACATTTATAAAAAATATGCACAAATTAGTTCTTTTTTCTTTTTTTTTTTTCTTTAAATCCAATAGACCCACCAGTGTTTTTACCATCATATTTATCACTGTGTTTAAAAATAACAAAACTCTTTGATAGGTATTTCTGTTCAGTTCTGTATACTTTTTGTAACACCAAAAGATTGTTGTGCCCTCCTGATTCAATATTCTGTTTCCTTATATATTTATAGGCAAATCTATGGCATGTACAATAACTGTCGCAACACGCAGCAACCATCTGTGACTACCCTTCTTCAGAAGGCATAGACCTGACGGTCATGGGCTTTACTGCACTGTGCCAAAGACATCACCAGTTTAACCGTGATCTCTATCCAATTCACAGATCCACTTCAGAAGCACTGTCTGCTACAGGCACATTTCATTTACCAGTATCAAGGTGAGGAACTAAGAAAATACATCCTTGCATTCAATCTTATTTTCCACTTTTATAATTTGTGCTGTCCTTATGTATATACTTGCACCAGGAAATGCAGGACCTGTGATCACTGCTTTGAAACTTTGAAATAATCATTAGGAATTGTTATTGAAAATATCTTTACAATTTAATATGCACATTTTTGTTCTGGGTAGTATAGCAATCCTGTATGTCATATGCCTCAAATGAAGCATGATATCCCTGTGGATGAAGCTATATTCTTTATTTAAGCAGTATGTTTTAAATGTTATTAAAAATATACAACGGCACAATGATAGATAATTATTCTCATTATATACAAGGGGCTGTCAGCTCTGACCTTACAGTCAGGTTCTTGTTACAGTTCAGCGACAAGCTCCTGAGAAATAGAACATTTGCAGTGTAGAAGGATGGAATCACAGGGAAAATTTGTTTTGTTGGTTGATTATAATTTATAGGAGTAGCATATGTAAAAATAGACCTTGTGCAGGCTTGTCTGTGAGATTTGAAAAAGGGTTGTTTTTCCTAAGGATTTTGTGGCCATGCCTGTGTTCACTTAGCAATAACACACACACAATGCATTTAGCACGTATTTCAGTATAAGTAAGTTATGACACTGTTCCTAAAGGGTTCCTAAACTCCATCCTCATTGCTTCTGGCCTGGTAGAATAGCCAGGGTGTAGCTCTGCATAATCGTCCTAGCAGCCTTCAGCAGCCCCAACGCAGGCAGGCTGTAGAATGCCCGTGTTGGAAATTCCACCTGCCACCCCCAACCTCCACTTGCCTAGTCTAGTTTCTAGCATGGCTTTGAACAAAAGTTGCTGCCCCATACAAAATGTGGTACGATGCAGAACTGAAATTTAACTATTAATTAAGGTGTATTAATTAGCTTTATTGCTGACTGTTCTGGGTTTTATGACCTCCCATTTGGAAATGTTAAGGGTGTAGGGCCGTAGGCAACTCTTACTCTAGTAAGCCCTTTAATAGCAAATAAATTAGTAAGTGTTAGTTTGGGGGGGGGCATTGTTTCAGTGTCAGTTGATGGTTTTCATGCTACCTTAACTTTTAATCATACAGCACAAGGGATCTGTAAGCAGAGTCAGCAGACATGCTCTTTTGTAACCCAAAGAGGAAATTCAGGCTAAGTGCAGTATTGGGCTGCTTTTCACAGCTATAAGCCAACTAATAGCAAAGAAACACATTTGCTTGTAGACCTAACTAAGACGTTTAGCAATTCTACATGATTTCTTGTACGCCTTTTAATCAATGTCTACTGAAGGAGATCTTGCTGGCCTTTCTTAAGCTGTGATCCAGACTTCGGGTTCACCCAGACATGAAGGCTAGGAGCTGCAGTCTGAGACAAAAATACATGCAAACTGGTTATGCATTATTCTAAAGTTGTTTCTCCAGATTTTTTAGCAGATACAGTAGAAATTCACTCAAATAAGTTATCATTTCCTGGTTTTGGTTTTAGTATGTTTCACTCTGGAAGCAGGTAACAGTCCAGCTGTACATTTACTGGGATTTGCTCAAAGCCATGCAAAAAGAACACCTTCCCAGTTTGGGCTGACTGCACAAGCAAAACAGATTTCTTATGGACTACACTTGCACACAGATGCCTACACTCCATCCTGGCATCACTGCAGGTCAAAGCACACTTCACCTGGTTAGTGCAGGAAACGTGGACCTGTCACACTGCAGTAAGAGAAGAGAACTGGCCCAATGTCACTACAGGTAAAAAGCTTGGACAGTGTCCATGTTTGAAGGGAGAATTGGGTGAGCAACGAATTTAAGTGCCGACGTACTTTGGCATTGCCCCTGCCTGTATTAGAATGGTTTGGTAATGAGTTGATACAGAAGATTTGGCTTCTTAACACAAGTATTAATAACTTTTTATTAACAGGCAGATTCAGGAGACAAGAAATAGAAAGATGAAGCTTTTGAGTAAATAATTTTAAATGCAGGCATTTTTATATTGTCATCTTTCTTTTTTGCAAGCTTTCTCCAGAAACACGACGCTCTACTATGCAATAAAATATAAGTATTAAATATGCAGTTTTTAAGTGTTTGTTTACTTATCAGTAACTCTATGTAATGAGTTTCTTCCTGGATTAATATTTAATTAACACACAGTTAAGACATCTGTGAAAGCTGAGTTTAGATTTGTTATTTCCATATGACAGCAGAAGAGATCACAATAAATGCAGTAACAGTTTATTTATCACAAACATAATACTTCTTTCAGCAATTAATATGCATGAGGGTTCATAGGAAAAAATTGAAAATAAAGCACAATCGAGAAATACCTTCACATTTTTTCCATTTCATTCTTAGTGTAAGCAATAAATACAATGCTGTAGCTTCTATTAATCTTATTTACATAGTACAATATTTGAACGCTGCCTGGTATCCAGACCAAATGTTTCATGACATAAAAAGGAGGACGTGTTGCAGCATTTCTACAGCCAAATACTGCATATTATGAAAAAATACATAGCATCCATGTGAACATTAAAAGAAAACAAATAAACAGCTGAGGGCACTCTGCAATGGAGCATTTTATTAACTGAAGACAGTAGCATTAAAAACAGACATTCTGGAATCTCTCATAGAACATGCTGGTATTACAAATACCAAATACAAGACAAGTACAATTTCTGTAGCCCCTGTAGATTGATAAAATTAATCCTCACTAAATAACGAGCAAAAAAGAACAAATAATAACAGGTAAGTATTTTCATGTTCAAAGGAATCTCAAAGCCCCACCAAAGCAGAGTTTACTTCCATCCCCGAGAATACAGATAAGGACTACAACATTCTTTAAAGTAGAAAATAAGCCATGAGATATCAGCGTGAGGATTTTACTTTTACTTATTGTGGCAGAAAAACATTTTAAGAAGCAGACCCTTCTCTTGTTTGTACAGGAACTGAAAAAGGTGAGGTAGGAAGACAAAATAGCTAATTTATATTTTCCAATGCAAAGAAGAAAATAGGTTTGTTAACCTCATGAGGGGGGGAAATGTAGCTCTCCTAGTCCATGTAATCCTCCACAGTCATAAACATCTTCTTGCACATCCAGCTAGATATGTGTTTCTTTTCCAAAGTGAAGACAGACATGTGCCCAGAAGCACTCTGTGATTGTCCACCTAGAAGTAGGATGATTTCTGTGGAAAAACAATTTTCCCTCCTAAGTTACCATTACAGGTTTCTCTAACAGAGAACAGGGAGCAATTAGCAACTAGTACATTACATTAAATGGTAAAAAGTGTATAAGCTATTAAATTTGAACTGTCTAGCTGAGAAGGAAGCTTAATTCAAAATCTAATATTGTATCTCACACTAAACCATCACATATGTTTTAATTACAACCACCCACCAGGTACCATTGAAATAATTGTCCACTATTATGCCATAAAGGACTTCAAAGCACTTTTAAACAGACAGATATCTGCCTAGGCTTTGATTCTCAGCTGGTACTCATTGACTCTGAAAATAAAACTCAAGACAGATTTACACCAGTCGATGATCTGGTCCCCCACATGTAATGCTGCTATACCAAAGCAGGGATTCTCTGCACCATGGATAATCTCAGAACATTGCACAGATTTTAAGTAGCACTACATAGATGAGCAAGCAGAGTTATAAGTAACCTCTAATCACGTTGTAGCCAATACCATTACTATATTCTTGCAGTTGAAGAGATGGTGGCATCTGACCACCAGATTTAACACTAAAGTCCAGAATCCAACCGGTTTTCCAATCATTCCCATCAGTCAACCAGACAGCCTTGCAGAAGAACAGACATTTTGAGTTGTGCGTTCAAGCTGAGATTCTATATTAGGAAACTCTGAATTCAAACTCCAGGCATAAGAACTGTAAAAAACTACAGGAAGGTGCAAGTGGTGTGAACTTACTGCATTCTCCTAATGTTTCCCTTCTACATACAAAGCATTTAAAGCCTTATGAAGTCACAAGCCAATAAACACTGTGACAACAAATTAATTAGATGCTAAAGAAGTTTACAGAAAAGCTACTGACGACAATGTTTAAATGTTAAAATCAAGTTGCTGATATAGAAAATTAAGTATTTAAAACTGAAGCGGTCTCAGAAAGAACTGTCCTTCATTTTTTTGACTGGCTTACATGCAGCAGATATACATTAACTAGCATAACAGTTCATCGACTTCAGGATTTACTTTTCTTCTACTTCATTTTTTGGTTTTTCCCCACATGAACTAGACTTCTCTGCAAAATAAACCAATATTAAAAAAAATGTTTAAAAAAATCTACTTTTGTGATTTTTAGTAAGACTTGTCTGAACTCACCTCATATCACGCCCTCATTCTTGAGTATTTTTGTCATTTTGATTAAGAAAACTATTTCTTTAAAGCATAAAGGTTTCCAAAACCAGAGACTGCCATAGATACATATTCTCAAGACCTTCCTGACAACCTCCTCATTTTCAGTGAGACTTTTATTCACCAGTAGAAGCAAAGAATGAACTTATCAAGTACTGTTCTAAATTAACTGAGATTCAGAATCAAGCACGCCAAAATATTAAATTTTTCAATCCATAATGTTTTGAAACTTTCTAAAACCAACTTTATATTGGATTTTTCCCGATAATGACAATTGCTAACATTAGTTTGCTTGATTAGTCTCAATCTCATACACTGGCTTTAAAGCTGGCATGTCATTTGCACTGTGTTCAGTCTCACATGCTAGTCTCAGAAAAAAAAAAAAAAAAGCCATAAAATAAATCAAAAATTTGCCCCAAGAATGAAGGAATAAATTATCAAGCATATGGCCAGGGAATATACTTGAAAATAAAATAAAACAACATGACTACAGCAAGTTCAGTACATGTTATTTTCCTAGTGGAGTAAATTTGTTAAGCACAAAGTAAAGTTCCATCAGTTTCAATTACGTATTAGAGTCTGGAAGGATTTACAGTTACACAGGTCACTATTTTTCTTTCTGTCAGTAAGGCCTCATTGGTCTTCTCCATGGTAGAGCCAGTAAGAAAATTCCAGAAACTTGAGGAGGAGACACCTCTGTATATGCAAAAATTATTTATATAAGATCACTCCAAGCTCACTCTGAAGTATTATACTGCAGTACAGAAGTGAGTGGAATGTCAGACTTCCACTGGTGTCTCTATGGTTGATTTAAAATGGTGGAGAAAACAAACTGGCCAAACCAAAACCATCAATATCTGAGTCTGTTATCTCTGTTGGGCTTTTTTTGCAGTCAGATGCTGGACATAAAATTAACCTCAACATTCTATTGTTATTATTGCATCTACCTGATCCATTTTCCTTTGTTCTGTTTTAGGTTGAATTAAGACAATACAGTATAGTTTTTACACTCTAAGATTCTATTGGTAAATGAAGTGGCTTCAACACAACACAGTCATACAAACTTCCAAGAAAATAAGAGATCCTTCATTGATTCCCTTTGTACAAAAAAATTGCCAACTTTGTCTACACAGTAGAAACTGAAGAGGCAAAGTTTTTATCCTTATATGAATGCACATACATATATAGAGATATATATGTACAGATGTCCATACTATATAGATACACAGAAACACAAACATATGTATATATGCATATATATACATACATATGAAAAACGTGGTGGTTTACTCTGCATCATTCAGGAGAATAAAATATCCAAGTTAAGTAAAATCTTCTGGCCGTGAAGTCATTAAATCAAACTTGGAGTTCAAAGGATAAGGAGACCGGCACGTGCCAAGCCTGTCGTTGTCAGCCGTACAGCTTTTCAGTTTTTAAAACAACACTCTCCGTGTCGTGGTAGCCCTTCCCATTTAAATGTTCACTGGTGCAGTCATGATTGTAGCTGTAGCCTTGAACATCACTAATTGTCGACACAGTGTAGGAAGCAGTGCGCATAGCATCCGAGTGGCTGAAGCTGTGCTCAAACTGGATTTTGTACTGATTCCAGTGTCTTCTCAAAACAGCTTGGACCTATGTCAGAAAACAAAAAGAAACACATATAAAAATGGTGAAAGAACTCACTGAATTTCACTTATGGATGCATGAGTGCCATAACAAATGTCTCTAAGCAAATGAGGAAGTAAGGCTCAGTAATCCTGGAATATGGGGGTACCTACATGTGATCTGAGCAACTTGATCTTGTGGGAGGTGTCCCTGCCATTGGCAGGGGCTTGGAACTGGATGATCTTTAAGGTCCCTTCCAACCCTGACAATTCTATGATTCTATGATCTGTCACACGAGATGTTCTGAAAGATGTACAATTTAAGTAGGCATTATTCTTTGGCAAATCTGGTGTGAAATAATTACATTTTACAATTGTACTGCACAAGGTGCTCAGGAAAAGCACAGGAGGAGCAACAGCAGCATAATTTTCTGCTTTCTCCCCTGTGGACTGAAGTCCAGTGTGGACAGATCTGATTTACAGGTGAAAAAGGTCATTTCTAGTCACAGTTATTTTCAAAAGGCCACAACCTCAGCAGCTGTAAATTCTTATACACTCAACAAACCATAATTTACATTTGCTATGGTTCTAGCACAAGGAAGACTTTCTTAATTTCTAACCATACCTCAGTCAAATGAATACAAGGACAATTTCCCAATTTCCATATTTCTACCAGGGTTAAAAATAAAGCCGATAAAATAGCCGAGGGCCACAGATGGTATACATGGCTTCACTGGAAGCACGTTATGTTTGTGGTAGCCTTCCTCTCCTGCAATACAGTTAAAAACCTGTGAACATTGGACTGATCAAGTCTCACATTCATGAAATGCACAGGGAATTAATCTTTCAGTGAAGGTGCCGAGTGAGGAATGCAAAAAATGCTAAAAAAACCTACCCACAGATAATGAGTATTTAATTTCCTCTTCAGCCAAACTTTGTACACAAAGTATTCCTGCATTGACACTGGAAAGAAATGCTGGGGGGGATTCTGACAGACTTATCCAGCAGTACAACCCAAAGCATGACCTTCATTTCACTTTGTTACATACAAAAGAACTAAACAGTGAACACTGGTTCCTGCAGTTAAATGTTGATAGCGTGGGTAAATATTTTTTGGATTTTCCATATGTCTTCAGGGGTTTTTTTGTGTTTGCTTTACATTTCCCTAACACAATGGCTTCTTTTGTCTAATTTTACTCTGGCTTTAATTATGAAAAATAAAAATAAATAGAAGAAACGGGATGTAATTTTTTAGACTTCCTGCAGTCTGGTATCAGAATCAGATGCTTAAAGGAGAACTTCATCTTTCTCAGAATCCTTACAAAGAAAACGTAAAGGGGTAAGGGAAAAATATCAGCTGAGCAACATAAGAAATTAGTATTTTAGGGCAAAGGAGATGCTCTTCTACTGCGCCTAAAACCCTCCCAATCCACTCCAAACATCAAAACACAAATCTACAAACACTGGAGAGATCAAGTGTCTTAATACTTCTGAGTATATGATCTTACTGTTCTTTATATCAAAATTCTGTATTTATTCTGAGTCTAAATGGAGAGTTGTTTCATCACAGGAATTTTTTTGATTAATTAATTTGCATTGCATAGCAATATAGAGCCTTAAATCTTCACACGGGTTAAATATATTTCCTGTAATCCCTCATAAAGCCAAGAGAAGTGGAGTATTCAAAATTCCATCTTTTCCAAGAAGGAAGCTTGGAATTTATTTTTAAATTGTATCTCTCAATCTGTGAATATCACTAAGCTGTGTTCCAACTCTTCTCCTTTCCATAATCAAGTACCTCAGTAAGATTACCCTTTTGTTGAAGACACACACAAAAAATTACATATTGGGCAATTTTCTCTTTAGACAACATGGGCTTAAGATGGGAAACTGTCAACTACTACAACTAAATGGCTTAACCACGACCAAAGTTGTCTCTTGGCAGAGCTGGGAAATAAGCTAGACTTACCAAACTGCAAAAAAGCCTTACACTCAGGGCCCCTCCCACAATTCCTCCTGGTTACTTCAGCAACGTTTGTTTGTTCATCTTATTTTCAATTGTTAATAACATTTGTAAACCAGTCCTAAAGGCTGTCAAGAGAACCATCAGTATCCCTGCAAGCTAAGTGCCTGCAGGCTCCTTCTAGCCAGAAGACAGTCTGTTCTCACTTGCTCTCTGGCCAGAGACAGATGGCTATAGCCAATGTTTTCTGCATAGGCAAACACCGTTTCCCCTATGCCCGCCCCAGTGCCCATCACGCTCGCAGTGCATTTCTGACTAAGATGTATTTTTCTAGCGTTCTTCCCACGTCCTCTCTGTTACTGCTGAACCAGTGTTTCATCCCTGTCCTGGAATATTAACATGTCCATTCTTGTGGGTTGTTACATCCTTCAATTGTTATCACTGTCTCTCAGGCTTCTCTAAGCCATCCAATCATTTAAAGAAGATCTGAAAAATCAATGAGACAACTAATTTTCACCACTAAGTACACACTGTGTAACAATATGCATGTCTACCCAAGAAATGAAGACAGAATTTTTATCACTCTTTCCTCAGTTTTGACCAGTTGCACAGAGCTCTAAATTCAGCTTATGAGGGATAGAGCTTTGTTATTAGAAAAAAAAAGGGTATTAAGCATTGGATTTCATGAAAGAAAGTAATGTAATAAATATAATTGTATTTCTCAGTCATTAATAGATATGCCAGTTCCAGCTGGAAGATTCTCGACTTCTCATTTTATTTGCTAGTAATGGTTCTTTTTGTTGAGTTTGACTGATTGGAAGGCCTCCTTCCAATCAGCTCTTTAACATACTAGCAGCTTGATTACACAGCACAAATTAAACAGCTCAGTAACCAACAAGAAGGAAAAAATCCCACAACACAACTTCACTTATTGATAAAGGGATTGCATCATCCTGCAGACCCGAGGTCATAATCTGCACTGCAACATTTCTACAGACCAGTGGAAGAAAAAGAATAAAGAAAAAAGAAAAAAAAAAAAAAGAAAAGAAAAAAAAAGAAAAGAAAAAAGAAAACAAAAAAAAAGGGGAAAAAAAAAAGAAAAACCACACACAAACCCACAACAACAAAAAAAAACTGGCCCCACAAACCTTAGATGGATAACATAGGTCATTATTATTGCCTGTTACTAATAGCTCCATAGGAATCTTTCCACTGACTTGTCAGAGAGCTGGGACAAGCTGCTCCTCTGACTGCAGCCCATGTCACCCCCAAAGCTGCTCTAGTCCAGCTCAAACTGGAAAACATGATGAGGTAGGCAAGAAGCATCTTAGTCTGTGGGATGCTAGGACATATGTAGAATGAGAGTGTCCTTAGGGAAGCCCTGACACAGCAGATAAAGATGAAGGATTTGCATGTATGCCCTTGGCTGGAGGAGGTTTGGGACAAACAGATGCAGTGGGTGTTAGAACTGGGTTTGACAGACCATCCCTGGCTGTGCTGTTCAAGAAGTTTGGACATGTTCCCCAACTCCAGTCTACAGGACATAGCAGCTATTTTTCTTACATTCTTAGTTTCTTTTCACTAGAGCTCTTCACTGGCAGACCTCTTTTATTGCCTTTTTTTGCCAGAGGTGGCCTGCAAACCACCACGTGAACAGGGTTTGGCTCCTGATATTTGATATATAAAACATTAAAAGGTACAGTAGCATTTGGGATATGCTAAGACTTGGACAGAAATCAGTGCTTTTAGCAGTTTTAATTGCTAATATCACACTAGAAAAAACTTGGCCCCATTGTCAGTGTTGATTCCAATATCAACATTCACCTTTAAAGCATAGACTTGCTGTGGAAAAGCACTAACACCGCTCCCTGATGCCTCAGTCTCATTTTGTTCAGTCTCTAGCAAGCTGTTGCTGGGACAGGTGACAATAAAGGAACACCTTGTGCAGAGCAGCTTCGTCGCAGTTGCTGGCTTTGTTCGGGCATTGGTATGAGAGTGCACAGAGACTGTAACAGCAGCAGAGCACTTGTGTGCCTGCCAGCTCACGTGCCATCAGCAGAATCTTCCAGCAGACAAAGGAAACACTTTTTTTTTTTCCTGTGCATTTTTTCCTAACTCCATTGTCATTGTCCCTGTGGATTTCCTTATTGGTACAGTTGTTTATAAACACTAAGTCCTTTCTTGAACAAGATGTAATAATAATAATAAAAAAAATTTATAGTGGTCATTGAAACACTGAACCCAAAAATGGCTTAAAAAGGATAAATTTCCATTATGTAAAGAGCAAATACAGTCACATGTGTTTAATTGATAAAGTCAAGGTCTAAAAATTAAATGCCTAAATTAATAAATGTTAAAATGGCTAATTCCCCCTTTTAACATTATCCTGCCAGCAGATGTTCAAGAAGAGATTCATCTGTCATCACTTGTAGAGTCTGTGGAAGGGCTCCTACACCATGGGCCCCTGATCAGCCCATGGTGAATTTAGGATACTGAATTAGTGGGAAGACTGAAGGTCTGCTTTTCTTGTATAGCAGAAAAGAGAATGTAAAAACTAGGAGGTTTTTTTACAATGGAATATTAACAAACACAATTTTCACTGATTATATAATATTTTTAAATGAGGGTTTCGATTTCTTTAAGCAATAAGGTAGCTTCAGAAGATCCACAAGGATTAAAAGGCAGATGCTGTGCAGTGGACAATGTTGTTTCATAGAAACTGCAGCAATTTCAAGGTTGGCTTATTTCTCCTTATTATGCACTGAGGCATCATAAATATGATTTCTTCCAAATAACTGTTTTTAGAAGCCATTCTGAACTATAAAATGTGGTAGGGAAAGAGTGTGTGAAATATCACTGCTTAATGTGTGCCAGTGATCAAATCAGAACCAGAACACTTAATTATGTGTCCTGCTTTGAAGCAAATACATAGGCAGGGACTTGAACCTGGATCTAACTTTATGTTACAATCACAACAAAAACACTGCTCCGTGCCCACTACACTGTGAGAAAGCCTCTCTTCATCTTTTCTGCCCCCTTGGCAAAAAAAAAATCATTGAGACTCATACATTTGGGGGGGAGCAGATAGAAACCTTGGAACTCCATGGCCATTTTACTGCAATTCAGTCAGCTTTGGTCTTAGGAAGAGGAGGAAGGGAGATTTGCATCAATCTAGTATTAACCAAATATTTACCTGTAAGTAAATATTACTGTCCAACAGCATTATATAAGCACGCTGATACAGTTTTATAACATCAGATAAAAGAAACCAAGAGTCCGGTCACATGAAAACAGCTGGTTACTGCCACACACCTGCTTACAGCCATATATTCCAACTGCACAAAATGCAGAACAAATGAACAAACAAATATGTAGGAAGAACTGTAGGACTGTAACTGTTGCTCTGCCAAAAGTGTGTGAAAAGTAACGGTGTCTTGGTGGGGTGGTTTTGTTTATTTGTTTTGGAGTGCATGGGGTTTTTTTCAAGCAAGAAGATTTTATCTCTCTCTATACTTTCTAGCCTTTCTACCACATTGTTCTCCAACACCATAAGGCCCTGTAGGCTCCTTCTATACAGCTTGGGGTCCAGCATTTCTAGATGAAAGTCACTGTGTAGGCTCCAGAGTCACAGGACTTCACCTCCTGAAGGTAAGACCAGAGCTAGTTGACTTCAACAGGATCAGTATGATACAGTGCTGAAATGCGGCACCATTCTCTAATGTAAGAATAAAGAATTTCTTGGAACTACATGATGATGGTTCCTTAAAAGTGCACTTGTTCTTCAACACACATTTCTGACTCAAGCACAATAAGCTATTAAGTTCTGATTTTTGGAATTCTATTTTTCAGCAGCACTAAAAAACAATTTTCCAAACTTCAGCCTAAAATTTTCCCAAAGAGCCATCATAACACAACAGTACCCAGCACAGCAACATGTGATAAGCTCTATTCCTATTGCAGAAAGGCCAAATACAGCAGTTCTCCAGGATAACAGATGCTATACAGTTTCTAACATAGACAAATCTACCTTCTGGATATTGAATTATGTTTTACTTTGATACGAATCTTACTGAGAATTTATATGAAAGTGACAAGTGTCTTCAATTCCTTACATAACCAAGAGACGTGGATATTGCTCAGCACAAAAGAGTCAGTCCAAAAGTACTTTATGATGCCACAAATGATGTCATAGTCCTTCCCAAGCTCTGCTCTTGGCAGACAGTTTATTATCTTTTTAATTATTTTTTTTACCTGACATTTAGATTTTAAAAAATATTTTTTAATTATTTTTCAATTACCATCTCTTTAATTGCTGGAACAAAAGAAGAATATACAAAATAGGAAAGGTATTGTAAAAATATTAGAAACTGTTACTCTACCTCTCCATTGAAAAAGCAGAAAATTGTAGCCACCAGTAGTCCCTGTAAAATAAAAATAAAAATATTCTGCTTTATTGCATATGCATTATGGATTTTTCCACATTTCAGATAATTAGAGGTTGCTGATAAAATTCAGCTACAGGTAGCAAGGAAAACATAATATAAATCTAAACTTGGGGAATTCTCTCTAAAACTAAATTACTAAAAAGTATTGGGATGGTTTATCTACCATGATATTTCTTTCAAGAAATGAAAATTCAGCATTTTTCAGCATAATTTATAAGAATATTGCATGGAAGTCTTTAAAAATTTAAACAACACAATCATTTCTCCTTCGTTTCACATGCCAATTGCTATCTAGCTCAAGTTAGCAAAACCTGTTTAATGTTTCCTACCTGGTAGTGCATGAGGATGTGCATCACATAGTCATACACTTCCTCAGCAATCCGGCCCTCTGGTCTCCATGGAAACAGCACAAATTCAATGCCAAGCAGTGGAACAAGAATCAGAGTAGCTCTCACTGCTTTCATGTACAGGTTGGATTCTGCCTTGTGGGTGTCTTTCAGCTTGGTGATGAGCACACGAACAATATTTAGCAGGAAGAAAAGATTCACCTGTTGGAAAAGAAAATGACACTGAAGATAGTCTGAAAAATAATCCCACGCACTGTTTTATGATTCTAAAAAGCAGAAACGAAGACTCGTACTACATGGATAGCATTGTGACTGTACAATAAACGTGAGTTAAAGCTGTCTGAAAATGCCTTTAAATAACTGAGAGTGGGCTCTAACATCTACTATCCACATCTGTTCCTCTAACTTATTAAGCAAGTGTCCATCCAGAGAACTGTCGTTCTTCCCTGTTAGCAATCCACACACCTTTTTCTCTGCTACCAGTACCCAGGTGAATGATTAGGGTTTTTTTAATTGATGATGTCTTTTTAGTTGGTCAGGAAAAAGGATGGCTTTCTTTTTCCCTCCTTGTACCTAGATGTGTTTCTTGAAAAAGCTCCTGTTTTATTTTTCGAATACCAATTTCACAAATTTATGGAGAAAAAAAAAATCTGTTTTTAAAAAACTAAAAAGGATTAAAATTGCAGTCAAAATGCTGCTACAAGAAACTGTATACTCCAGCTGTAGACAAACAGCAGAGTTAACATTCTTACAGTGGCCCATTGTTGCCTTTTGGATCATTCCGCAGAACTGCAGAT
>JANHFX010003842.1:167566-197487 GCA_027560015.1 Chloroceryle amazona
CTGTAGACAAACAGCAGAGTTAACATTCTTACAGTGGCCCATTGTTGCCTTTTGGATCATTCCGCAGAACTGCAGATGGGGCAAGCACTGAGATGATGATGCCCTACATCATTCTCATGCACTACTGAACTTGATTATTTCCATAACTATTCAGGATTTTCTTTTTAACAGTGGCCCATATCTGTTCATTCTGTTTCACACACAAAACAAAATATAAAATCACAAACTGACCTGACAACTCTGCACACTGTATCTTTCAAGATGTGAGTGCTTATTGTAAGCAACCACAAAATGAATACATCCACAGGTCTATGTGTGTATACAAACACATACACACCCAACAGCCTAAGGATGTGAGAGCAACAGGAACATTCTTAGGGCTGATTATACCATATGTTCATCTACCATGCAATAATGGCAGCCCCTTATAGAAACTACAGCTAGAAGAAACTGTGAGAGCTCAGCCAGTCTCATCACCTTACCCACGAGACAGAGACAAGACAGTGCTGTTTAGGGACCCACTATTGACAGGAGAGGGCCAGAGTCTGGTCCTATCTCCCAGGAAATTGTTTGTCCTTGTCAACAGCTATGTAGAGACAAAAGGGGGGAGATGTCAGGAAAAAGGCAGCAGTAAGAGAGGCAGAGAGCTCCCTTCTAACTAGGAGTAACTGGTCTAGGAGGAGGCCTCTATAGGACAAGTGCAAACTGCAAAGCCATTTCAGACCATGCGTGTCACCATGAGCTCCACAACCCTGGCAGAATCCTTTCATGTCACTTAAGGTTTTCACAATAAACAGCTGTGTATTCTGGTAGCAACAAGGCCCTTGACAGATAGGTGATGTTATTTATATTCTACTTACATGCTATTTAAATCATTTTAACAGGAAATTGTTTTACATAGGAAACCACTGCTGAATTTCTCCTGGAAGTCTCCAGCTACCTTTAAGCTTTGTTTAAACAACCAAGGTCTTCTGATTCTTTCTCAAGGGATTTATTTAGATTTTATGCAAGCCCACAATCCTCATCCAACTTCCTATAGTACACACAGACACACTTCCTCCATTTCTAAATTTAATCCTTCTCAGACCCTACTGGCTCAAGATCAGCAGGTCTCAAGCACAGAGTTTTCAGCCCTCTCATGTTTCGGTAGCATGGCCAGTTCCTACAGTACTGTCCTTGAATGTTAACTGCAAATGAGAGTTGCAGCAGCCAGGAGTAAAATACCACCAGCAAACTGCTTTATTTACAACATGCGGAAATGCACAGAATTTTTCTAATTGTTCCACTTACCCACCAAAACTAAAAAGCACAAAAATCAGCACACAAAAGAGTTTGCAACTAGGTATTAGGAGAAACAGAAAAGATGATTGAGGCAAAGGAGAGGACAGAGAACAGTATGTCAGTAGAGGCATGCCACACCAAATTTTGTTCTCTTATCTCCTCTGTCACACACACACAGTGAGATCAGGGTAAGCTGAATTCTTAAAGTGATGAAAACAGGTCTTGACTTTAACAAGATAGCAAGTAGGTTTTTACACTTAAGCAAAAAAGTAGGCCAGTGGAACTACTCGCATATATAATCATATATATTATCATCCTATTGACTGTGCTGGTTCATAAAGCCCTAAAGAGTCCCCTTGTGCCAGCTGCAGTAGGAACACACAGTAAAATACTGGCAACTCTGCAGTGACCTGAAAAGTGAACCAGGCAAATGGACAGAAATGGTGACAAAGGCAGAGGAGGTGATCCTAGATAAAAAGAAATGTTGGCACCTACACTGGGAACTTAGTAGACTTTAGGTTCTGACTTAAGAATGGCTGTGAACATAGATGAGCTTCTAAGTCAATAGGTAGCTACAGTTCTTGAATTAAACACTCCTCAGGTCCCTAATGTTTCTAGTTCTCTCCATGTTGAGTTTTTGCTAAGGTTTATGGTAATCCTTATTAGCATGTAGTTGAAGTTCTCCTTAGGATGATACAAACAAACCATTCTCAGCTCAAGAAACTCAGATATTCTTAGATACTAGCTGGTAGCCATTGCATGGGTTTAAATATAGTTATGCAGCTTCAAATCTGAGCCTGCTCGAGCCTGGCTTGCTGGGACAGAACACCTGTATATGCTCATGAAGACAAGCTTGATATCTGGCCTGTGGACATTCCTAAGGCTAGGCACATGAATGCTAACTTCTAAACTCCAAGTCTTGTACTGAGTTCAACTTGAAGTCAATAAATAGGTCAGTGACAAAGCCAGGAGCTCCTGAACTTTGTACATGTTCACCAAGTACACCTCTGATAAAATAATTTGCATATTTAAACGGCTGTCAGTCTAAGACACTAATATATAACATCATTATAGGGCAAAACAAACATCTCTGTAATATTACTTATATAAATAACAGCATAACTAAATCAAAATCTACACTTCCAGTGACACCAATGCAAACTAAATCACTAGTGCACTGGCACATCTGAAATATATTCTGAAATCACTACTACTTTCACTAAAATTCAAACCTATTGCTCTTTTCTCCGCTTCCATTTTAATCAATATTAGTCTAGAGTAAAAACTAACACCATCCTCTACTGTCCAATTCCCACCTGTTTCTCTAATTGTGGTTGCTTAGGCGAACAGTTGTAATTAAATGGTCAGCTGAAGACAATTCCAATCAAAATGCAACCTATGTCTGCTCCCATTTCCAGTTTCTTTGGCAGGGACCTGACCACAGTTACATAATAACAGGGACCATAAAAGCAGCATTATTGTTAACTTTATGTAATTGTCGGATTTTCAGTGATGTACGGGAGCTAAATTCCCACTGGCTTCTGCCAATTCTCCCTGGCACCCACTTGACAGTCCCCTTCATGTTCTTTGAGATATTGCTCCTGCAAGTAGAAACAGTGTCTTCTCCCTTATTATCTAATTTGCAGTTTAATACTGTTGCTTAAATGTCTACTAAAGCAGGTCATGCGTAGTAAAGTGTGAAAATTGTATCTGGCAAGCAAGCTGCTTAAGCAAATGAGGGTTCTGTTCGCAAAGCCTAAACACATCCATTTCATCTAATGCCTTTATCCCGGGCTTGTCTTTTCTAAATTGACATTTTGCATTGTTTTGTTACCAGGAAGGAAAGCAACTCCTTTAAGGTATTTTCACATCATAGGCCAGATATGTAGTGGTGTTTAATCATTATTATTCCTACATGGATTTCAAATGATTGTACTGGAGCAAGAAAAATATAAGAGAAACACCTTCAGTCATCTCATGAACGATACAGGAATATGAAAGGTGGATTTGTATTTGTAAATTGCAAAGAGAATGGACACAGATTCTGCCCAAACCATGCACAGGCAATTATTATTCCTGCAGTAAAATCAAAGGATATTCTTAGTGCTGCCTTGAATGGAAAGAAGACTTGACAGTTTGGGACTGATCCAGTACATCTGAAAACAGAAGGAGTCTGGCCACTGTTTTCAGTGTGACTTTGTGGAGGCCACTTCTGGGAAGGAGAAAATGATCTTACATCCTAAAATGAGGTCATTTCATGGAAGACAGTATAGTCTTATAATGTCTATACAAATTTTTCTCTTGTTATTTAAGCAAGCTCTGATTAATACAAATTTCAGTTTTAAGGAGCTTTACCTAAGTGGTAGATTTGTGAAGAGACACTTGGACAAAGGAAGTAACCACCCACAAGGCAATGCAGAATAGCATATATACTCTGGGTGAAATACAGCACCAAAGTGAGGGAAAAAAACCAACCCTATGCCTTTCTGTGAAAACAAGATTTCTTATGTGGAAATTAGAGAGAAGAAAAATTGAAAGGATTTAGAATTTATTTTAAGTTTACAGGTTAGAGCACTAGTTAAAATGTCCTTACATGAAGATATGTGGCAGACCTGACTAACAGGACAAGAGATTATCAGTAATAATTGACACTCCAGGGGCCACAGATCTCAGTAATTTCATGGAGACTGCCTTTGGCTTCCCATGTAGAGGGTCCCAGGTGTATCATGGTATCAACACAATCTTCAAAATGTAAGTTCACCAGCTAATTTAACTGTGAATAAAAATGGGAGTCAAAAGAACCACAGGATTTATGCAATGGTCTTCAGAGAGAATTCTCTGTGCCCAGAATGCTCTCTGCAAATACTTATTAGCAATTTAACAGAAGCGGAAGTTTATGTAGATCAGAAACTGAAAATAATTCCCAAAAGTCACTTAATGTTTTCATTCTTAGTGACTTTCCTTACATGAATTAAAAGCCATAAGAAGAGTCAGCAGGCATTTATACGACACCTTTTTCCAGATCATTTTGCAGTTTGTTACAATAAGAGAGATGCCTGTAATATATAGACAGCAGCTAATTCCCGTCACATATAGAATGCCTCTACACTGCAGCATTCCCTGCATTATGCATTCATGGATATTAATTTATGAAAATATTTGTGTAAAGAGGTACATAATAGTATTTTCTTTTATTGTGCACCTATTTCTGTTTAGCAATAATCTATTGGCTGAATTTCATAGGTTAAATTCAGTCCTAGAATAACTGAAGTGCAACACTGAGTTTTATACAGTGGAGTCTTGAGTTACTTGCCTAGAATTTAATGCCTTTCGTAGCAAACATTTGCTTAATAGAGCTGGCATTAATTTGGGAGTGTAAGACAGAAGGTTGTTCTCTAAGAGTTGAGGAGGACCAATGAAGCAGAGGTGTTGCAATACCCCAGTGGCCAAAGCACACATTGCTAGATGTATCAGAACAGGGGCTGTCGCAGATACTTGCAGAACTATTTCCACTGGTTCTTTCCTGAGGTCCTGTTCTAGTTTCTCTCCATCCCCCGTTCCCACCCACTGTCAATCCTGACATCCAAGAGCTCTCTTTCTGAACCTCGGTGAGGTCCAGTCCAGTAGCTGTCTAGACCATTAGCACAGTGATACAATGTAGTCAACCTGTCAAATGGCCAAGGCGGCTAAAGGAAGGATTTGAACATGTCCCTCTGGTACTCCAGGTAATTTGTCGCTAGCATTTAAGGGGAATGATAATCAACACTGCAAAAAACGAGTTTCTCAAGGTTCAAGGGTACAGCTCCTTAGTAAGGCCAAGACTTGTGTATCTGATGTGCCTAAGGCATCTACTGGGTTAACAGAGTCCTTTGAGTGACAGTGACCTCTAAACATTAGCTTTAGGCATTAACTGACTCTATAAGCCCATGAAGAACAGCCAGGAAACAAATAAGAAAACCAAATTATTATCTGAAAAATGCCTACCAACAGAGCAGCACAAATAGGGCCATGGATGATGTACAGCAGATGAGTATCAGAGCTGATCCAACAACTACAGAAAACAAACAGGAAAAGAAAAAAAAAGGCATTATCTGTTGTACTCCTTTTTTTCCCCCCCTTAAAAAAACCAACAATTTTGCAAAGCAAGTTGAGATGCTACTTACTTATCATTATAATATAAACTTCTAGCAACAGCATGGATGCAGGCAGGGATGAGTGGAAAACCTGTGAAGAAAAAAACAATGTTTTCTTCATATATAAATGTGGCTACTAAGTAAACTTGCAGCTCTTCCGGGAATCTTCTGTAGTTTCACCTCATCCACACTATAAATCTACAGAGCAAAGTAACAGGGACAAATTCCACTTCTGTTTTCTCAGATTTCCTTCCACAAGGTGTACGAAATTTTATTCCTACTGTCTTGTCATGAAATTCATATCAACACAAGAAAGAAAAGGCAAATTAAGGTACAACTTTTTAGGATGCAACACATTAACATGGATGTTTTTTAGACTACAATCTGCAATAATGTTACATAGCTAGGTAATATTTAAAAGGTAATTGTATATGTGAGCATAGCTTTAACAGCAAGATTAAGTGGTGCTATGTCCTTATTGATACTCGTTGGGCGGTCAGAAAACAAGGTCACCTGCAAAACAAATTTGAAAACAGACTCTGGAAATCAGGTCAAATTCAAAATTTAAAACAAAAGCCAAATTCATTATCTGGAGTCCTTGACACTCTGGTGGTTCCTCATTTTCTGGAGCTCCTTAACAACTATGGTATTTGAACCACATCTCAGCTGTGTCTGTAGCGGGACAGGTACCGAGTGTCCCTGTGACCCAGGTCCTGAGTCAGGTTATAGCTGAACGTGTCAATGCACTGAAGCTGAGGAAAGAGCCCTCGCCTGTGCTTTGTGAGCACGCTCTTGTGCATTATCTGAAACGACCAGGTTTGGCTTGTTAAGTTTTGATACTGATATTACTTGAGACCTTCAGCTACAGCTATTCTGTGTTTGCTTAGCGAACAATACAGGTCAAATGGAACTGCTGGAAAAATAAATCCTTGGCCATCTCTAACTCAGTTCTGACCCTCCACCCCAGACATGGCAAGACTTCTCTGAAAACAAACATTCATTCCTGAATAAACATCTTCAACATGAGGAACAATGAATAATTACTTCTTAATGTCTTTTTTATAATAGGAGACTATTTTCTCTATACAAAGGAGGAGTCACTTCCTGATTCCAGAAATGCATAATCTATCTTTTAGCAAAGATAGAGGTACATACAACTTCCTATGCTAATATTCCTAAGCCTGTTAAAACACTACAGACAAAGAAGAAGGGTGTGTCATCGTTGTTCAAAGCTACCATCTCAGAGAAGCAAAGGTACAGCTGTTTGGATTCTCATGAAAAGGGAGGAAGAGATTGCACTGGCCTGAAAATACATAATGTGAAATTGCATACCCCAGCCAAGAAGGTAATACCACATCAAGTGTTGCTTCTCAGCAAAAACAGCCACCACAATGAGAGTATGCAGGTAAATCCCTTCACACAGCATCCAAAAGTAGTTGCAACCCATTAGGTACAGGTAGATGAACTGTGACACTTTGCAACTAACCTGGAGAGAAAAAGCAGAGCACAACATAAATTTTTAAGTTGCAAAAATCTCAGAGATTTATTTGCAAAATGGAAAAAAAAACAATCAAACCTGGTTTTCACTACAATTATTTTTTTTTTAATAGAATTTTCATGGAATTACAATTTCATACTTTATTGTGACAAAGAAGGTGGTAACTGAGCCTGTATTTTTAGCATTCAGACATGAGGACCTTGAGATCCGCCAGCATGATGGCAGAAAGCTGTAATGATACATTCTCTTCTCGCAAACGTTGCCACAATTAACTGTTCCCATCAATAGGGAATCCTTAAGTTATCTGATTGTAACTGCACAAGAAAACATACTTTGATGAGGATAATCCCCCCTCAGATTTACCAATCACAACATATAAATACTCCAAAGAACAATTTATGGTTTTAAAATGACTACAATACTTCTTCCCATTTTAATCCTACCTATGCTTAGGGCCAGTTGAAACCTTGCACAGTAGGCTCTGGAAAGAAGCTCTCTTATTTGCATATACTTAGCTTCATCCAAAATATATTCTTTAATTGAAATGTTATAATATAGCTCCTTAGGAAGACTAAAATGTGAGGTTGTGAAGAAGGAGCAATAGTTAACTTGAAGATTCGAATACAGTAGATCCTTTTTTTTCCCTCCTTCTGAAATTGCTGTGTGTTTGATTGGTCTATTTCTGGCACTTGGCTTAAAAGAAACCAAAAATCAATACTGTATTACTGTGTTCTGCTATGTAACTCACTTGATGGTGATTATTAGAGGGTATTTCAAGCCTGTTTTCCAGCACTTTGATGAGCTTTCACACTTAGCCCAGTTTTATCAGGAAATGAAAAAGAGACAAAAATCAGACCTGAACGGACAGCTTCTTTTTTTGCCTTTTACTTTTGGGATGTAAGGGCCAACTTAATCTCCTTTCACAATAAATAAATAAATATTTTTTTCTCATTTTACAGGAATGTAGCAAAGTCAAAGCCATTTTCCGAAATACATATCCATACTACTTTTGCTGACCTTCCTTGGCAAATTCAATTGTTATTCATCTATTAGAACCTCACTGACATCATCTAGAATAGGCTACTTCCTTGCAGTTGCTTCAGTGTGAAAGTGACTTGTAGTAGTTTGGAAGAGCAGTTCAGTATGCTCTGTCTCTTACAGGGATTTTATTATTTCAAAACTTCCAATGTGAAACTCCCAAATCATCATTAGGCATGTTGTATGACATAACACGGATACGTCATTAACGAACATTTTAGCCTCACTATATACAACATTTCATCAACAATTCATGTCTCATCAATTCTGCGTTGCTCAAGTTTTTCGCATACAAACCAACAACGCTGCCAAATGTACTTTCACTTACTGGATTAGTTGCAACTAACTCCTGATTGTTGGCAACCGCAGTCAGTGAAATTATTGTTACAACAGAGTTGCAGACAAAAGAGAAAAATAGATTTTTATGCAGGGTAATCCTTTGGCAACTCAAGCTCCTAGAAAAGAGAAACAAGAACAAATGAATACACCAGGGGACAACTGCGTGTACTTGTGGACAGCTCTGAAATGTTGAAATACTAGAGCTCTTTATTTTATTATGAAGTCTTACATCAACCATTTCTTCAGCTCCAGTCCAGATTTAATGGAATGATGTGAAAGGTAACACCTTCCTTTAAACACCAAGAGGAGGGCAAAGCTAGTACATTCAGTTCCAATATGTTTACAGTGAAGGACTTGCTTTGTAGTGACTATCTTAAAAAGATTTGAATAGCAATAATATTACATGTTTCAGGAATTTTATATCTTGTTTTGGTTTGGATTTTTGTTAGTACCTGAAGAAATTTCCCAATTAACTGTTATACTGAGCTAAAGAAGCTGTCCTGCTTTATGTTTCCATTGACTGCTAAGGAGTTTTTAAGGATAATTCTTTTACTCACATCCTTGTTATTTTTCCTCCTATACCCTATCACTAAAGAAATTCCCAAAAAAGGAAAATAACACAAATCTTGACTTTCGTATATGACCAGGTTATAAATAGCACATAGGATACAGTTATAAAATGCAACATATAACTACGTATAATTGTATTCTTGTTCAAGGTTTACTCTTAATATTGCAATAAAATTAAAGAGAAAAATATCTTTGGAAAGACTTTAAAAAAAATAATTCAGTAATATTAAACAATACTAGAAGTTGAACATAGTTATAGCAAATTATTGTTAATCTTCCATTCTAGGGAAAGCAGGTATAACTTATTGCTAGTTCAAGAGGCAGGGGTGTTTCTCATTCAAGCTTTTCCAAACAAATTCAGCTTTACAAACAAATGCAAAAGAAGACAGAAAGACTGTGTGGATATATAAACAATTCAGATCATTGGGAAATTAAACCTCGACTCTCAAAACTCCCAAGAGTGAGTAACTTCCATTTTGTTACAAAAGCAGATGATCAGTTTACAAAGCTGGGTAAAAAAGATCCTATTAGATTTAAGATCAGGGGTGCACAGCACATAGGAACAAACTGACTCAGAGTCACACAGCACCTCAGCACTGGCAGCCAGGAACACAGCCCGATTTTGCAGGGTGAACATTGCCCGGAGGAACTTCTCCCATACTCAAAGAGAAGTAATAAAGGTTGTCATACTGTGGTCACTCTCAGGAAATGCTCTTTGATTGCTTCACAGAAAGTATCTACTGAAGCCTCTGCTGTTAAGGATCTGTGCTTGGGAATTGCATATACCTGCCTCCATTTAATAGTTGGCAATATGGAGCTCAGGGAATTGACAAAATGAAATAACTAACGGGAGGAGGAAAATCTACCACTTAGACATGCAACAGCTCTTCACTGTTAGAGAAATCAGAAATACATTGACAAGGTCAGCAAGTCTAAATTGTCACACAGGAAAAAAAAATAAAAATCCCCAGGTTTCTAGCCTTTTCAAAGAGCATGCCTGGGAGAAAAGATAAAGTATGGACACTGGTGATTAATTTTTAATTTGGAAGGGCAGGAGGGAGAAGATCTTTACATTTTAATAGAGAAACACAGATATGGAATAGTCACAAAGGCTGGAGGAGTATACTGAAAACTGTTGAGAATGTGGCAAGTGAAACAAGAATCAAAATGATCTCACTAAACAGAACAGTCAAAAACGACTGGCTACAGAGGAGACTGCACTTCTCAGTTGCGTTCTTAGCAATGATTGTAAGAGTGCATGAAGCACCCCACAGACAGATGAGTAAGTTCACAGGTTCAGGTAGGCACAGTGCAACGCTACGAATCAGGCACTTACTGCAGGACAAGCCCTGAGACATTCTAACCCCCATGCCACTAAATATGGGGGAAGGAAACCACTCTAGAAACCAGTGCTGGGATGCAGCATGAAGAATGACCCTACGTGAACCTCTGTTTGCCAAGTGTTACTTGCCTGAATAAAAAAAAAATAAAAAGTATCCAAAATACAGAACATGCTTTTGGATATTAATTAACTGTTATAGTATAGTCCATCAGGCTTTTTAAATATTGGTTTTGCCTTTAGTTTTAATGCTCCAAATGCATAAAGTTTTAGTTGTTACAATATGCAGGGTTATGTTCTTTGAAAATGTATTTTTACATGAGGTTGTTTTGGTTTGTTTTTCATATATGATTTATATATGAAAAGAGAGTCAGCACTAGATTCCAGCTAAGGGCTTTGTGTAAACAAGTCCTGAAGAACTCTGGAATTCTGTCTGCTTATTGTTAAGATTCAATGCACAGGCAAGGAAAAGCACGTACAGCTAATGGGGCCATCTCTCAGGGTCATCCAGCAGCTGTTCCTGTTGAATATGCAAACACACCCATCCACACCCACCTCCACCCATGCATAAAAGGACAGAAAGGATCACCGGACAAGAAACAAGAAAGCAAGACTAATGACATGTAAAAAAGAAGACTGCTTTTGGTAATAAAAGGATTTTTTCCCTAAGCCTCCCCACCCTCCCTCTTTTACCCTTTCTATAATCCTTTTTTTTCTGACTGTTTTTCTTAATGACATAATATCCTTAATCACTTAATTCTCATAATTATGAACCAAGAACATTTGAATGACCTACCCCTGGATTAAACCATATGCAGAAAAATAAAAACAGACCTCCTGCTAAATTGCCTACTTCCTTTCCTATTTTGACTCCTGTATGTCTTGGGCATTAGGAAAAAAATCATTTCTCCAATATTTCTCCAAGAGTTACAATACAAAAGCCCCCAATGTGTTTGAAATCTAATATTTTAAGGTATTCAAATACTTCAAAATTCAGCCAGTGATAACCACATATGCACCTAAAGGGAATTATCCCTTCAGCTGAAATGACCTTAAAGTGACTTAGAAACCTTCTATTTCTCTGTCAATCATCATTCAATCGTTTGCTCACTCTTTAAGTACAGTGTTGCTGTCCTCTGTGAGTGCTGTCATGCCATTTGATATGATGCTTGATCGACAACTCCTTTATTGCAGGAAGGGACTTGTTTGTTTCTTCTGTTTCTTTCTTGTTTGGGGCAAGGGCATCTTTAAAATTATAGCTATTTCTCTGAATTAACTGGTGTTTTTTAAAGTTTTCTCTTGCCTTGTTTTTCTCTTTATGAAAACTATACAACTATTTAAAAAAAATATTTAATATAAACATGTGTATGTTCTAGAGTATGTAACAGAACAAAAAAGTAGAGCCACTGCAAGAAGTTACTTGCATGTTTCATAGATGAGTTTTCAGCAAGAAAGATCAAGAGTTCCAAGTTTATAACCTATTTTATGCTATTAAACCAAGAACTCCAATCCACCTGGGGAACACACATCACAAACTGGACAAGCATTTTCAATGAGACAATTTTCTGAAGAAAAAACATAATTTTAAATGAAAAGAAACCACACAAACCCATTTTTATCTCAAAATCCAAATAGTTAATCAAGACCTACATAGCTGTTATTTGAAAAGATGAAAGTATTTGGAAAAAAAAAAATGTAAAATTAAATTTTTCCAATGGAGAAAAGTACCACCTTTTTAGTCAAACCTGAAGATAAACTAATGGACAGCAATCCAGCAAATGTCATCTAGAAACTATCAACCAACTAACAGAATAACATGACAAATTCAAAAGCACCCACACACAATAGAAAAACCAAAAAATATATTCCACCTGTTAAAGCTATGAATAATTATACAAGCTCCAGCTGACACATAATACATCCTGGTATTAATCTAGATCCTTAAATACCCTTCTGTTACTAAAAATACTCAAGAGGTACTGTACATCCCAAGAGAACAGATTATAGAGGACTTTCTTTAGCTTCCTTTAAATTTTGTAATTTCCTTTTATATCCCAACATAACCAGAATCTAGAAAATGTGGTTTGTGGGCCTGGATTAATTTCACGGGGTTCTCCAAGCAGAGATGATCCTTGTACAAGAGGGAGAAAAGAAAACCCTGGAGGGTTATACAAAAATGACAGTTACAATGGTAGCAAAGCAGAAGTGTCACAGTCTGAGATAAAATTGGCTTGGTTTTCATATTACAGTACAGAAAAATCATGTTTTACTGTCTCTGAACTTTAAAAAAAATTGTATTCCAAATCTTTTTGTTTTCTCCAGAGAATTCTGTGTCAAAGCATTTTTCCTGTCACACTAGATATTCAGTCTGTTAAATTTTTGATGACATTTATAGCAACAGTATAGCCCTTTTTTATGCAAAACCAAGCTTCTTATAAGGACTCGGAGCCATTTCCTATATTTATTCTGTGGAGGGAAAGTGAATTTGGAAATGGTAAGCATTGATTTTACAGGTCATATGAAAATTAAATTATTAAAAAAACCCAAATGTTTTGGTTTCTCCTCAAGAAAAAGAAGTCAGAAAAAGCTGAAAATTCATCTGGAATACTGCATTTCATAAAAGGAGGCTACTGAGTCAAAATACTCTGGTTTGTTGGGGATTTGTGGAAATGTCCCACAACCTAGGAAAATAACGTGCATCTAAATTGGAAATACTATATTATCCAGATGTGACTAAAAAGCATAATTTTTTGTCAGGTATTTGCTACCTCTACCTAATCAAAGTCCAGAGCATGAGAGAGGCATAACCTGTATTGTTCCCATTCCTCCAGTAGCCCTTAGCCGTACTTTCATTACAGTTTCTCATATTTTGTGGCTATCTACTTGGGAATGTTGTTGTACCTACCTTATGTCATCAGTATTTTGCTCTTTAGTTTGGCTGATGCTTGGCATATCCACACTGTAACTTATTAAAAAAAAAACCACAAAACAAACCACAAACCCAAAGCAAACAAGCAAAAATTTCCAGTTTTCCCATTTCCTATTTTCAATACATTCTACAGTTTTTGGTTTGCAGAGTTGGGAAAAGACACCTAAAATTTTATTACAATATAATACTCAGTACCAAAACAATATATTGATTTTCTCCACCTTTTTGCAACCACTGATATTTGGAAAAGGACTTTAAATATACTTACTTAAAATAAAAGAATATGCCAAGAGAAATCAGAAGTGATGCAATTGAAAGACCATGTCCGATGATGGCCAAGTAATACAAATTCAGAGCAGTCTGCAACACAAGAACAAAACCAAGCACCTGTGATGCACACAGAACTGTTGTTGATAAAACACACACTTGTACATCTCTTCTGCATATAAAATGACTAAAATCTGAGTAGATACAAAAGGTAGAAATGAGGAGCTAGTAAGTTAATATTTGGAATATATACAACATGTTAGCATTAATTCTTGCATTCATTAATATATTAAATTCCACTAGTAACAAACCCTTGCTTTCAGTCACAGAATCTGCCTCACACAATTTCTCTTGTTTCATTAAATATAAGATTACGAATTCTGTACATATGGAAATTAAAAATTGGAGGGTGAACCTTGTACTATCAGAATAATGCATAAATATCTGGAGTCTATACAAAAAAATAGAGCACACATACAAACACTTATGTACTCCAAACACTTAGGTATTCCAAACTGTATGTATCCTCTGAATTTATTATTCCAATTTAAAATAGTCTATCTGAAACTTCCTTTATATATTGCTTATGAAATAATATAAAAAGATTCCAGGGAAAGCTTTAAGAAGCTTTAAGTTAGATGAGAGAAAGATACCTCTTTGTACTTCCTAGATTTTTTTAAATTATCACTATTTTTAAAAGTGAGGTAACTTAAAAAAAAACAAACAACAACAAAACAAACAAAAACCCACAACACACACATACAGAAAATAACCAAAACAAACAAAAAATACCCGCAAAACCCAATTCAATATGTTCAAGTGAAACTTCCATAAAAATTCAGAAGTGATAAGAAACAAGAGTCACTTCTGAAATGCTAAAGCTTGGTTGCAGTACACAAGGACAGACTTTCTACAACAGGTCCGTATCACCACCTCATTCAGTGGCCAGTCTTAAGGATTTAGAAGATTTCTGCAGAATTTAGAGCTGGCACAGAGCAGTGGCACCTCAGGGGCTGCTGCTGAAGGCAGTAACAACAGGAACTGAACAATGGACCAAGAGTCACATTTATTGTGTATTACCTAGCTTGCCTTCAGAGCAAACTGAAAAGATAATACTGCTTAATGTAAAACCACACAGAACTGTAGCAAGCAGTAAGGCTTTCTTTGGAGCTATTATTCCATTTGAACAACTGCTTCTGGTGCATGACAGAGTAGAAATATGCTGGCAGAGGAGCCTGGGGGAAACTAGCTTATTCATAAAGAAGGACATGCATTGATCTGCTACTGTCTGAAGAATATTCTCCAGCCCAGTATAAGCAAGAATTAATGAATTATAACATCTATGCTAGCAGAATTAAACTGCCATTAGCATATTGAATGTCTTGTGATTTGAGAAAAAGCAATAAAAAGTGTGTCTTCTTATCATCTATTGCCACCTTTTCTCCATATATTTTATAGGAAAATACCGGTACTAAAGCACTCTTGACAGCAAAGCAGCAGACAGTTGGGATCTTTGAGAAATGTCAGTCTTCTTGTCACAAGCTGCTATTATTGAGCTCTTTTCTATCAGGTCCAAAATTATTTACAGTCTGTCCTGACCTGCATTTTATATTCCTAGCTCTTGAGAATTTAAAGTTCCAGCTTACTGCTTCTTCCCATGACTGAGTAGTTCGTAAACATAGTATTAGTCACGGTTTTTTTTGTGTCTAGGAGCACAATATGCAGTTTTACCCATTATATCCTCACATCACAGAGTATCTCAGAAAGAGGACATTCGGAAGCTTACCAGATTTTTTGATTTATTTTTATTTTTCTACATCTGTCAATAGATGGGCATCCTCAAGATAAAGTGAAGTCTATAAAAATACTATATTTACATATACACTCATAGGTATGAGTGTGCAGTCTACCTTGGATATATAGAAGACAACTCTCTCAAAGCATTTTTGACACCTGGCCTGAGATAATTTTGAATGCTTGCAAAATTTCACTTAAATAAACTGGAAGTGCATGCTTTTCATTCATGTGAGCAGCTTAATACCTCAGAAACTTAGCAAATGCCATTTTGGGAGCCAGAACACAAAACATACACAGGAAAAAAGACCAAAAAGAAAACCAAACTCTTCCTAACACTTCTCGTAATTTACTTCCCTTTGGCCTCCGAAAGTCCCATGCCACTCAATTACAGCTTGCCTACATTTTTCTAAAAAAGAAAAGATTAGATCTGCTTTTCACAGTGGGAAAAAAAAAACAACCAAACAAACAAAAAACAAAAGCAAAACCAACCAAAAAACCCAAACCAAACACATCTGAACTCTACTTAAAGCTGCCTTAAAGATGTATTAATCCCAAGTACAACTTTGGTTGTGCACCTGCTGCGACTCTGTCGCTCTGAGTTCATTGGATAAGCCCCTGCACTCGGCACACCTTCCAGGGATGTGCAGACCTCCTGTAGTTCAGCTGAACTTGGAGCCTGCTTCAAAATTACAGAGCAAAACATAAAGGTTTCTGCTCTTATAAAGCGTACACTTTGCTTATTAGTAGATGAATGGGGATGACCTAAACAAGTACGAGCACCTACACATTTCATAATCAAAAATATTATCATATTATTCAAGTGGTTGAAATCAGCTGTAAAGGATAAAGCAGGTGGGTTGGGTTTTTTGGAGTCTCTTTTGCACAGTTCAACCTTTTTATTCAACATGCTGCCACCTTTTTGCATTTGGATGTTGTAGTTTCTTGACACTGAAAACATGCATTCATTCCATTCCTACCTTCACTTTTTCATGTGTATAGATATTACACTGGGTATAGTTTGTCCACGTTCTGTTGCTTTCCGGGTGTCTAAACCAATTCCCACTCGGATCACAGATCTTGGTAACTTTTTCTACAATCAAAGTAGATGGAAAGAAACATGAAAAATTAAACCACAACAGTCAGCACTAAAGTTCTATTTCCAGACGCCTGGTATTTAATGAAGAAAGATTGGCAAACAAATGACAACTTTATTAATATGACTAGAGAGACATTGCTTGTTACTATGAATTCTGAGAAACTGGAGACCATTGTTTTTGCTTGGCAAGAGCAACTGATGAAGTGTTTCTTCTAGAGAAAACAAATAGGTTTCCCTCCTCCAGTCCAGTAAGTATCAAAATATATCAAACTAACTATTAAAAAACCTACTAGATGAAGTGACAAGAATATTTGAATGGCTTGTTTAGCATCCAAGATCTAAAATGAAGTCTGACATACTGCCACTGTAAATTAGGATTGGACAGGCAGGAAAACATCAACAAACTGCTCAAGAACCAAACTGAAAAATTTCTAGGACCACATAATGGGTTCTATCATGAAATAGAAAGAGGCATGAAAGGACCCTGGGAAATATCAAATGCAGCAGAAAGAGAGAAGAGTGGAAGTCTATGGCATTTTCCACATGCACACAGATGCCAAGTTTAGCTGACAGAAACAGGAAAAGATTCACTTGTAGGAGAATCTCTTGCCAACTTCAACTGCTAAATTGAGATAAAATAATAAATGATATCTCTGCTTGTCTATCAGAGGAAAAAGCTGGTCTCTAAGAGAAAAAAAAAAGTGATCTAACTTCAATTTCTATTTCCTAATCTACAGAATGTCTCAAGTACATCTTTCAGAAAAGTAGTAACTTACCAGTTTACAATCTGATAAAGGGAAAATGCAAATAACAGGCTTGAAATTCTGGAGCTTTGGTGACTTGGATGGGGCAAACAGGAGGCATCAAGCACCCAAAACCTCATTTTTTTTTAAGAAGCAGAAGCGTCTACACACCTACCTGATGGGTTGAAATCCTGAAAGTAGTCAGGACAGCGCTGTACTGACACAGTTCCGGCAGCAACATCACTCCAGCACAACCAGCCATCCCATGTCCTGTTACAATAAGGACCTACAAACAAGTAGAGACCTGATAATAAAATAACAACCCTTCTTTCATAATTGCCTTTCAAAAGGAAGATGTAAGACTGCAGGAGGTAAGCTCCTAACTTGCAGCAATGAGAAAAAAAAAAATAGAAACCTAAGACTTGGCAGTAGTCAATTAAAACTCCACTTAATAGAATAGTACCTTATATGTATATTTCTTCAAATACATTTTAAAATCCATCATCATTCACCTTTAAACAGTCTACATCTACAATTTACAAACCTCAGATCTACAGCACGGTAGGCAAAAAAAAAAAAGTGCTAAATCAATTCAGACCAAATAATGCACATTAACAGAGAGTCTTAAGCTTGAAAAGAGTATTTTACTGAATCTATTTACATTTTGGATTTATACCATGGGTTTATTACTTCACTGGAATCAGGGTGGTCTTTTAGAAGCCATCAGAAACCCTGTCTGGGAGGCAGTCACAGCTCCTCTGCTTCTGGCAGAGCTGAGCCTGCTTCGGTCATTGTGGACAGACACTTCTCTAAGTGCTCCAGGGAAAGGGAATCCACAGTGTCCCTCAAGAGTCTGTTTCAATGCCTCATTGCACTCAGACAAATTCTAACATCTAAAATAAACCTCTCTTGGGTTTTATAAATAAATCCTTTCCCAAACTGCATACAGAATGACTGACCCTCTCTACAAATTTGAAGATGTTGAAGGCTGCATTTTTCAAACATCGTGTAATTCTTCCTCTTCTCATCTGAAGATTTTCCAATTTGTCCAGACCCTTCTGAACCTGCGATGCCCTGGGCTGGACATAAACTTACACTGTCATACTCATATCCATTTCTGACTTCCAGACATTCAGTTCCTCCAAGGAATCATTTCAGAAGAGAAAAATAACCTCATTGTAAAAGAAAGCAATTACCTCTTATTGCCTCAAAAGCCATTCAATGTTTCCAGAAGTTATAAAGTCAGAAACAGTGAATATAGTCACAGAGTTACTGAGTGTAGCTCTGAATGAGTTAGCAGAAAAAACATTAATGACCGTGGCACAACCCTCAGAGCAGGGAAATTCCGTGCATCCAGATATTTTCAATTCTTAAAGAAGTGTAGGCAGATGCAGTAAGTGAGGCAGAGGTACCGTAAAAGTATGAAATGAAATAAAGCAGTAAGATCAATTAGTCACCCTACTTTAACCTGGATATCCATTTAAACTAACATTTTATTCTAGAAGAAGTGGTGCTATGGGCAGGTAATATAGCATATTACTTTATCTTCATGAATCCCAAAGTGACATTTCTAAAAAAATTGTACAAATACAGTTACAGCCTGAAAAATGATTGCTACTTAGACAAGAAATGAATATAATTGAAGGATCCTGAATTACCATAATTATATCTGTTGACCATTTGCCTTTGTAAAACCTTGTAAGAAAAGAATCTCTACCTTCTTTCCTATGAATAGGATCTTGCATAATTTTCTGGTAGCATTCATACTGTGCTGTCATAATTTTATTCCGTGTAACACTCAGTTGAATGAAGTCCTCTGTCATATTCTGATGCCCTTCGGATGGTATAGCAGTGGCAAAAAACTAAGAGGAAAAAGACATTTTTTTAGCAAGTCACGTACAAACTGTAATATAAACTTCAATCTTCTTAAATATTATAATTTGAATATTATAAATATTATTTTACAGAAGGAAAATGATCTTCAAATCTTACTACTGACAATACCATTTTGTGGTTTTCTGGTTAATTTAGCAATTATTCTTTCTACTGAATCTTGACAAATACCTCCTGAATGAGTGTGGGGGAGTAACTATCTAAAAGATTTGTAAATAATGCTGGAAAAACACATAGAAAGCACTGAGACAGTCAGTCCAATAAAATATATTAAAGTTATAGTAGTCTAAAAGGCACTTGGATCAGGCCAAAAACGATCCTTTATGAAAAGACAATTTCCATACACTGTATGCACCAAAGCTTTAGGCTTTTTTAGAGCCATTTGGTTTTGCTATAGTCATGTGAGCCATAAAGTCAACCCTCAAAATACAAGAAGGTGTTCAGAAGACGTGACATCTACTTTTACAGTTATTAAAAATCATTTTAAAATCAAACCTTAAGAAAGTGGATCTTGATCAAAACTGAAACCTTTTAAGGGCATTTTTAAAAGAAGTTAAATATTTTACAGGAAGCTACTAAACTTCCTGGAAAACCAAAGCTGCAGATTGAAATACTGTACCACTGTCATACAAGGGGAGAAGTGAAAAGTTCCAAGGATGTCATCTGAAACTGAGTTAGATGACTCCTCCACCGTTCCTGGGGTCTGCTTTGTACTGCTTAGGTACCACTTCTCAACTGTTACTGTAGAGTTCCCTGCTAGCAAAGGATACGGTGTGTTCAGCAAAGGTAAATGCTATTTCTGTTCCTTTACCACACAAATTAAAAGGAGAACGGAAGGCAGATAAAGATCCTGCTGTGAGGAACTACATTTGAGCTCAAGATTAATTGTTTCTGCACTTCCACATTTCTGTGGTATTCTGTACACACTTGTTAAAACTGGAAGTGATTAAAACAATTCTTAAGACTGACCAGAGTAACCGATAAGAACAGCAGCAAAAATATGATCCCGTTTCTTGTCATTTTTACGTCGGGTGCAGTGAATTTTATACTGTAGTTGAATTAATTCAAACTGCAATGTAAAACAAGAAGAAAATTAGTGAGTCATGAAAGCCAAAACTGATAAAAGACTTTATATTTTCTTTCTGAATTATAACAGATCAATGGAGGTCTCCTCAATTTTCATTCATACATTAGTGTTGCCCTGCAATATACATGGAGATGTACAAGACGATGTGAAAAAAAAATGCAGTCCAACAGTAGTGAATTCTAGCAACAGGATTTTTCCTGCACTGCTGCTTCCATTGCCTCAACTAACACCAATTCTCTAGAGGGTACACCTCAGCCAGGTAGCTGGTATCAGCTCTAACAGGTACGTAGCAATTAGCCCTGAGATATGAGCTGACTCACTGACATCTCTGCCTTTGGGAAACCACAGCAAACTGCAGGTTGGTTTCTTCTAGGGTAGACTTAGACTTTCAAACACACACATGAATAATTTTTCCCTGTTCTCTTCTTAGCTGCTGAGTTTTGCTTCTGCCATTTCTGGACAAACTGATCTAGTAAGCAGTCATTTTATCCTGAAGTTACAACTTTGCAAGGATGACAATGGCAATGCAGGAATTAATTGTGAGCTGTAAAGTAGTTTCTGTATCTGTTATAGTTACTTTGTCTGTAGTTTGAAGTAAAACAGAACAATGCAACTATTATCACCTTACAGTGCAGGCTATTCTTGGTATTGATTCTTGACGTGTAAAATGCACTTAAAACAGAATATACAAAATTATCTATTAAACACCCAGACCATCTATTAAGCACAACACTGTTGTAACCACTCAGTCAAAAGGAAGGGAAATATGTTAAGAGATTTCCCATGCAATATTTCACTCTGTCTGGAAGTATCCTGAGAAGATCACAAAGTTGATCCTGGAATTGAAATAAGAGCTTCTCTTCAATGGTAGCAGAAGACCTCTCCACATTTAGAGTTAGTTATTACAACTAAACCACCTTTAAGAATCTAATTATTTTGCTGTACTAGCATTGATGACACTGTTATCAGTCAAAATAAAGGAGACCACGTCTGAATGAGTTTAGCTCCCTTCTACAGATTAATTCAAATAGTACACTGCTACTTAAACCTCATGCACCCCAAAGGTCCCTCACATACCTAGCTCAAAGATCCCACTGCTAGCAAATCCAGAAGGCTGTTGACAGCCAAGTACCTACACACAAACCTGCCTCCTGACCCAAGCCATGTTCTCCCTTGGATCACACTTGCTCCTGTCTTTGGAAGTTTTTCTTATCCATCAGTCACACAGTACAAGAGACTGCTGGATGACCAACAACTGAGAATAATTTTGCAAAAAGCCCATCCTTTTAAAAAAGCTCTTAAATCACTAAAAGCAAGCACTCTACATCTACTACTTACACTGAGTCCTCTTAGCACTACCATAGTACAATAAACGGCATTTTGTAAAATATACTGATTACAAAATATGACATCTCTGCTGTTTATTATACAGCTTGATGCATAAATACAAGAAATGTATTGTAAACTCGGTTACTGTTGTGCCTGTTTAACCCAGGCTAAAACTGCATCAGTAATCTTCACTCTATTTTTACCACTGCCATGCAATCCTCTAACACTGATTGCTGAAAATTGCACAGGTAATTCAGCAAGACACTGAAATTCAAATATGCTGTTCTGAAGGCTCTTAAAACTCTAGCAGGAAGATCAATTAGCATACATGAAATATATTCTAATACTTCTTTGGAAAATCCACATGTGATGAGAACTACAGTGAATAGACAATTGTAAAAAACACTATCTGTTAGCTAAACAAAAATCTAAATATCTGTATGTATTGATTAAAAATTGACTGAAAACTAAATACAAATGGAGATACCTAAATTAGCAAAGACATAATGCATGACAACTGATAATCTCTCTCTCCAAAGTATGCCAAAGCACATCTGCACAGGGTTAAAACCCATAAATGATGTGCACAGGACAAGCAAAGAAAATGATCAAGTAGAACACAGCAACCACAGTTTAGTGCATGTTTTTCTATGCATGTATACAAGAGTTCAAAATAATTTTCTCTAGAATAGTTCCAAAATTCCTTATGCTAAAACAAATGTTGAATGGCAAGTTTAAAATGCATATTCAAATATTGCACTCACTTAGCCCTGCTTATTTTTATTTATCAAAAGATATAATATCACACAAAGAAAGGCAGAATTTATCCACTTGAACTCACAGTCCACGGTTATTTCTGTTTCACAATATTAAGTCACTCCTTAGCTCAGTTCTTTAATGGTCCAAATCTTTTGAGATCTAGTAGTTTTGTAGACATTTCCTATCAACTATTCCAGTATCCACTGCTAAATTATTAATTCTTCCCAGGAGATAAAAGGTTACGTCAAGTCTATAATTCACTCTATGGGTCAATTCACTTGACATTTATTCCTTTTGGTTTGGACAAGAACTTTCACAGGAAAATGAAAAGCATTCTCAAGAATGGACAGCAACATAGTCCATTGATTGAGGTAGCAAGTCAGTACTGCAAAGAAAGTTAGGCTGTTTCTACTAATCATCTGTTCTAGTGAGATGCAAAGCAGATATAATTCTCAGAAAGTTCTCTCCTTCTCAGGGCTGAGAGGCATTACATGCACAAGGAAAATAAATTAATAATAAATGGGACCCATTCTCAGGCTTCTTGAAATAATAATGCTTCTCAAGTTGCCCTTCTGCTATTAAACATCTTTGACAAGTCTACTGTGTGGAGGAGAGGACACTTGTATTAGACTGAGTGTATTTCATGTTAGCTTGAGGGAAAAGGTGGTGGAAGC
Source organism: Chloroceryle amazona (assembly GCA_027560015.1). Taxonomy (NCBI): domain Eukaryota; kingdom Metazoa; phylum Chordata; class Aves; order Coraciiformes; family Cerylidae; genus Chloroceryle; species Chloroceryle amazona. The sequence continues at coordinate 190,339 of JANHFX010003842.1, forward strand.
TCAGACAAAACCCCCAGGCTCCTCTCTGTGACAGTGGGCAGCTGAACAAAAGCCAGCAGGACCCTAATTTACACTGTGAGTACTGAATGAAACTGTAAGTCAGTGGACACAGAACTGCAACTAGGAGCAGTCCTCTAGCTTAAGTATTTTCCCAGTGAAGGGAATGTCTATGGGAAGAGAACATCGAGTTGAAACAGCAAATCAGATCTTCAAAAGCTCAGTTTTATTTTTAGTGCATGTTGTGTTGAAGACTGGGTTAACTTTAGAAGATAAAAAATGGAACAGCCCGTTTTTCCTCTTTATTGCAGTCTCTGTTACCCAAATTAATGATACTCCAAAGGCCCATATCATGTTTGTCACTGATAGCAGTGACATCTACTGCAGAAGGAATTCAAAAGGAACTGTGAGCTGAACTTAGCCAAAATAGTCACTGATACAGCTTTAACAGATGTTCACATTTCTCTTCCTCCTGCTTTCTCTACAGAGCCATCCTGTCTCATCAGCTGTTTCTACTTTTAACCTTTTCCCGTACTCTCAGGAATAAATGTCATCCTTGCTGAGCTCCAGACACTTCACATTTCAATGATATAGCAAAAGGGTTAAAAAAAGGAGTCAGCAGGAAAAATAATTTTTTGAACTTAAATCACCTGACCACATTTAGTACAAAAGAAAAAACACAGACAGCTTCTACCTTAAGCAGTTGCCCTTAAGTCTGACTCTAGCTCAGAATGAACCTCTGTAGGAGTGGGATAGGAGGAAGAGTCTACTTATGTCCTTGCATGTACATTAATACACATGCACAAACATTTTTCACTAATTGGTAATCTTTTATTTATCCAGGAAAAAAAAAACAAAACACAACCAACAATCAAAACCAAAACCAAACAACCCCTCAAATGTTTTCAGTATAAATTACATATCCTGCAGTGTGCTATAATCTTGCAACACTAAAGTTGAACATGTGCAGTATATATGTATAGCCTTCCTCTCTGACTGAAAATGGGAATCGGCATGGCTCTTTTCTTGACAACCACCACCATCCCCACATATACCCCCCTACCCCCGCCGTGTTCTATCACTTCCTGATTTGGTTTTGTTGCAATATCTCCCAGAAATAGCTACACATGCTATTTTGTTTTTTCTGGTTCTTTTTAGAGGGAGGCATACAACTCAAAAGTATTTAAAACCCCAGGCCATGTTTGGTTGTTTCAGCCCAAGGTACAGGCAAAATCAACAAGTAGGAAAATGCCCAAGTCTTGCATCTGGGAAAGAACAACCCCATGTGCCAGTATAGACTGGGGACTAACCTGTTGGAAAACAGCGTAGGGGAAATGGGACCTGGGGGTCCTGGTGGACAGCAGGATGACCATGAGCCAGCAATGTGCCCCTGTGGCCAGGAAGGCCAATGACACCCTGGGGTCTATTAGAAGGGATGTGGTCAGTAGGTCAAGAAAGGTTCTTCTCTCCCTCTACTCTGCACTGGTGAGGCCACATCTGGAATACTGCGTCCAGTTCTGGGCTCTCAGTTAGAGAAGGACAGAGAACTGCTTGAAAGAGACCAGCACAGAGCCACAAAGATGATCAAGTAAGTGGAACATCTCCCTGATGAAGAAAGGGTGAAGAAGCCGGGTCTCTTTAGCTTGGAGAAAAGAGTCTCCTCTTCAGGAGACTCATTAATGTTTATAAATATGTAAAGGGTGAGTGTTAGGAGGATGAAGCCAGGCTCTTTTCAGTGACATCCAATGATAGGACAAGGGACAGTGGGTACAAGCTGGAATGTAGGATGTTCTATGTAAACATAAGGAGAAACTTTTTCATGGTGAGGGTGATGGAGCACTAGAACAGACTGCCCAGGGAGGTTGTGGAGTCTCCTTTTCTGGAGACATTTAAAACCCACCTGAATGCATTCCTTTGTGACCTAAATTAGGTGAACCTGCTCTGGCAGGGGGGTTGGACTGGGTGACCTTTTGAGGTCCCATCCAACCCCTAATATTCTGTGATTATAAAAAAAGCCACAATGAAACGTCCCTCCACCTACATTTTGTTCCAGGACTTTTTCCTAAGGAGCAGTTGTGGCACAATGGCATTTACTCTCTTCTAGAGGATTAAAATAAATGAAGAAGAAAGAGTGGCATATCTCAATTGTACTGTTCTATTATTTAATAACAACTTGATCATATATTAGTATGAGAAGGTACATTAGTATGAGAAAGTACTCGCTGTTTCTTCCTTGGACCCCAGACTAGGCACATCTCAAGGTCTTAGGCTTATTGCAAGTAGAATATTAGTTCTAGTTCACAAAAATGTTTCACTTATTTTATACTCTCTATTAGCATGCAGATTTTATGGGGTTTGTTTTTGCATCACTCTAGTTGCTTGCCAGAGGCCTTGCAGAGATCACAGAACCATCTGTACACAGATTGAATTACTCCTGTGTCCCCATTAATAGCTTTTGGCTACCATACAGCTAAATTTTGCCTCTTGCACCCAAAAGAAATTACTAGCAGAAATTAACAACACTCTTGGCCAGTCCTAATAATACCTAGAATCATAAGAACCTCTCATAGAGTGACAATGGTGATAGCTTTTTCTGGGGAGGAGGGAACCCTCACTGTTTTGTAACACTTTTCTTCTTTTCAGTTCACAGGACTGGGTGACATTGTAACTTATCCCGAGAAGCAGCACACAACTGAAAACCAAACAAACCAACCAACCAACAACCTGAAAAAAACTGTGACAAAATCCTCTGAATGAAGGTTTGGAGGAGGAAACATCCACAAGGCTCTTCCCTTGGAATATTCTGCAATTTTTGCACGAGGGCAACTTTACTCCTCTGCACATGCAGACTGCAGAGCTAAGATGTTTTTCGTGTCTTTGTTCATCACAATAATTTTGGCTCTTTAAAACAGGATTTCTTTAAAACGGGTAAGAATATTTCCTCCTTATTTTTACATAGACTGGTCTTCTCACCACTGTGCTTACAATGCTTTTCCTATGAGGACTCTATGCCTCCTCCTCAAATATGATGAACTTTCTATTGACTTAAAACCAAATGAAACCAGCAGTAGCAAATGCTGCGATTGCATGTGGAAGATAAGCAAAGACTCTAAAAATTACAATTATAGCTACAATTCAGCAGAATATTTAACTGTGCTAAATAAATGCATCATATGAGTGTTAAAAATGTCAAATCAAAGTAAAATTATTTAGGATAAGTAAGAGACATAATACTTCACATTTCCAAAATAATTTCACAGTGTTTTCCTGGTTATACTATTTTCTGCCTAACGTACTGATTATTTTGTCTTGTAAACAGAAAATTCTCTCAGAGTCTGATAGCGCAATACAGTATAAATTTCTTAGTTCTAACCTAAAATGAGAGAGCAGGTGCTGGCAGCTAATATAAAACAACCTTTACTGCACAAATCAGTTTCCTAGTAACACAATTCTTTACATACTTTATCAAAATACAAAAAACTCAGGATAATATTTCCCCCATTACTCACATTTTTTAAATGATGGTATTTTTTACACTTATACAGTGATGCTGACACCCAAAATCCTTCCCTCTTGAGGAACTGATTGTTAAATGAAGACAGCAGGTTCTGGCAAAGCAAACTTTACTGTCAGACTGACACTGCTTACTCTCAGAGATGCATTTGTTATTTCCAACAGTTTACAGTTATTAACACCTCCAGATTTTTCAGTGAAAATCTATTTGACTATCATATCGTAAGCACTTGTTATGCTCTACAAGCTTAATCCTCTTCACCCCATAGCCCTAATGCAAACTCTACCTTGATACCCAAAATCCATCAACATAGCTACACATGTTATAGGCATAACTCACTGAGTTGAGTTCAATGTTCTGTAAGCCATGGCATTTAAATTCTGTAGCATTCATACAAGCAGAAAGAAAATTAGAAGGAAAGCTGCTCAACAAAGCTATCAGTGAAAATGCTGAAGTGACCACTATCAAACATGCTATAAAATATTATTAACAGAAATGAAGATGACAGCAGAATAATGGATGATTAAATTCCAGTAACCGATAGATTGATTTAGTGCTGGTTCCTCTCTTTTTTTTTAATCATATTAATTTCCTGCTATACTAAGTTAAAAATGTACTTAAAAACACATTCAGTAAACTTTCCTGAAATTTCTCTTCCTCCAAAGCAACTGCTATGGTCTGGCAAGGATCTTCCAATTAACATGCTATTTTAAATGCAAAGGGATTGCTCATGACATTCTCTCTTTCCATGGATTTTATGCTATGAAAAAGTTGGAGAGTTCTCACATTCTTATTAGGTATATTTTAATGCCTCATTTGCCAATCTGTATTCCTCTTCTTCAACAACAGAAAAACCCCATCCATAACTGAAACTGCAGCAAGGTATGCACAGACATACGCAGCAAAACTTCATGAGCCAAACCCCCCAAATCATAGCGACTTGTTACTGATGTGACATTGAGCCCAATTACGTAATATAGCAAAGTATCACAGGTATGCCACCGGAGTTACTCAACCTTCCTGCTTGAGCCCAAATTCTGTTGCTTCATTTCAGATGCATATTAAAAACAGAGAATGTCTTACAGATTTTAGGAGAAGAATGGAAACGCTGAAGGGTGTGGGGCAAACCCATAAATAAGAGAAGACAATGCCTTCTTTGCTATGACTCTGAGGGAGAGAACGGAGGACCCCAGCCACATGCCCAAATTTAGAGAAAGCAAAAATGTTGCCCATCTTGCTTTCCTCAGCATACACCTGCTGATACTAGTAACAGAATTGTACCCTGGGTTGGGGGGGGGGGGAAGGAACAAACAAAAAAACCCCAGGGAGTATAGTTATCTAGATAGAATTCTATATGGATGACAATCTTTGTCATGTGGTCTAGTTTTAGGTAGTCCTTTGAGGAGCAGGGAGTTGGATGTTGTCCATATGGGTCCCTTTCAGTGTGAGATATTCTGATTCTTTGATGTATATCAAAAATATGGTATATTCCTCTAAAGATTTCTCCACCTCCAAGCAAAATTATTACCCTTCTGAACGAAAACAATGGCAGCATAAATTTATAAATTCATCAAAGAAACCTTAACACTTTCATAATAACCCTTGCTCGGATATCTTAAGGCTTTTATTTCCCCAGACACTGCTGTTTAAATGCTTCAGAGAGTGAACTGCTGCTCTGTGTATCCCTTTCAGTCAGTGTTTTTATTTGAATGACTCTGTTTGATCCTGTTTACCAAGTAATGACCCAAAAGAGATCCAAAGGTTTCTTTGTGAAAATGTTTACAGCATGAAGTAATTTTCTCAACTGGCTGAGTTTTGAAAAGTTTTTTCTTATTTCTTCATTGACATGTGTTAATTTTACAAGAATGGTATTTCCACAGTTCAAAGACTTTTCTTAGGGTCAGAACAAAGTGATAGGAATGGGAGAATGGGTTAACCAAAATGGATAGAGACTTCTGCTTTTTTCAGAGCTTCCCACTCAGGCGTTTTCCCCACTGGAAAGCCCAGTTCAGTGTATTCTATGAACTCACAGGTTTTACATCATTTTCTTCTAGATTCACTTTTAGAAATGAGAATATTTACACACAAATATACACAAACATTCTCTCATTCAGTATTGTGGGGTTTTTAAGTTTTACCAATTTTGGTTTTAAATCATATTTTCATTTTTAGGTGAACCATGCCACACTAGCAATTCGGAGCAGGATGGGGAAGGAGCAGGTGGCCAGGAAAGGGAGCTGCTCATGCCAGCATAAACAGAGTCCTGCTGCAGCCACTGCATCAAAACCAGTGTCCTAATTTCGGGTTCACTATTGGTCAATGACTTGAGTAGAACTGATGAACCAAATATAGATATGGAAATTTCTCCATGGAAATGTCAGACGCAATACAATCTTCTGATTTTGTGTTTATTTCTTTTATTTTCTTTAAAAAAAAAAAAACAAAAAACAAAACAACATATTACAAAGAACTAAAGTATCCCCAAAGCAGTTTTCTTTTCACTGGCAGTAATTTTCATCTGGCTGAGAATGAAATTTCAGATGGGAAGTTCATGCCAAATATCAGCATCTTCTCTCATGGGATATTTCTGATGCATTTATTAATCAAAAAAAAGTTCAGGTAAATTTAAGGCAGCTTTAGAAAAATTCAGCTTGATATACCTATTCAAAACAAAATAAACTGCTAGCTACTTCAAAGCCTTTACCAGGTCAAGCTAAGTCACTACAGTTCAGAATATTTCCTCTTAAACCTAAAATTTCACATGCCAGAAGTCAAAAGTGCAGGATCTGGAATATTTCACCCTTGGAATATTGGACAATACACGTTATACTATGCTAAATTATGAAAACTACTAATCTGTCCTGCTGCAAAAGCCAAGAACAAGCAGCAGCCAAAACTAGCCTTTTGAATTCTAGTGTTCTGAAGCTTGTCTCCTTTGCTGTTAATTAGCTACAGATATTTCCCGTCTTTCCTATGTTTCTTCATCTGTTTTATTCCCCAAATGGCATTTTAGCAGCAAATGTTTCATAGTGGGCTCACACAGAGTATGGTAGCTATAAAGGACTTTGTGAGACTCAAGAAAGTTAAACATCAGAAGCAGTTAAAATGAATCTCAAGAGTATGGAAAGAAATGACATACTATATATTTTTTAAAGCCTATAGCTGCATACCAGTATATGCACATCTTCTTGAGACCCACAGAGACACAGGGCTTCACTTCCAAGGGCCCGTGCTCAGTACAGTGAAGACCAACAGAGGCTTGTGAATAACTTTTTATGGCAGAAAAGAATGGATGCACATACTCAAAGGAGGCATTAAAACCACAACAGGATCAAAGCTTTCATCTTTGGGTTTATAACCAGAGCTTTTCTTTTTGTACATAACTCTTCTTCTCACAAACTAACTGTAGAAATCATCTTAAGATAGCCATAAAGTGGAAGAGTGACAAAAAAGTTTTTCTACCCTCTACCTACATGCACTTCAAGGGAAGACATGTACTAAGATATTGCTACAGCCAATGATATTTTACATTATTTTCATTTTTTTGTCAGATAATCTGAGTTAACATCAGTGTTGACAAATTGAAGAAAATCCCACCCACCAGCATTTCAAAGTCTTCTAAAGGGGAATTCCCTTCA
>JANHFX010003842.1:197587-224395 GCA_027560015.1 Chloroceryle amazona
TTAACATCAGTGTTGACAAATTGAAGAAAATCCCACCCACCAGCATTTCAAAGTCTTCTAAAGGGGAATTCCCTTCACAACCATGGGAACATTAACAGAACCAGAACTGTGACACAGACTGAAGCACCCAGGAGTGAAAAAACAATTTGGTAGAGTTGCTAGAGTCAGTTTAAAAATTAATTACAGGATCATAGAAACTAATCAATCAGTTTTTTTTTAAAAAAAAAAGAGAAATGAGATTCTTTGAACAAGAAGCAAACTACAAGTGATTACACTAACCTCTCTTGCAGTATTTGCCCTATGTATTCCTTATACTGATTTGAAAGTACACGTGGAGATCACAAAACAACTGGCACCAGTATAAACATGAGAGTCTCAAAACTTTTGTTGTGTTACATACAGTCCCTCAAAAGACACCGATGACTGTTGGGACAGCTAAAGCCATATTCAACCAACCACAACACATTTATGCGGTGATCTTTATCAATTATCTTTGACAATGTGCATTTACTTTTAAAATATACTTTCTCTTTTACATGAGGACCAGGTTTTAGTCTGAATAAGTAGAGTATCTAATCTTTAGCACTAACTGAAATAAAACATTTATATATCTGTTATGAAACATCACTCAGGTAAAATTTCTTCCACCTGAAATTGTATACATCAGTCCTTACCTGAAAGTAGAAAACTAACCCTTTTCAAAGTTGTCCATCAGTTCACAGAACTGCAGCATGGTAGGGGTTGGAAGGGACCTCTGGGGATCATCTAGTCCAACCCACCCTGATAAAAGTAGGTTTGCATAGGCCAGGTTGCACAGGAACATGTGCAGGAAGGTTTTGAAAGTCTCCAATTGTCTCTTGCAAAAGTCTTCACTGTTTTGTTTGGTTTTGTTTTTTTTAAATACCAAAGATTAACAACTGCTGAAAAGTGAACAGGCCCCATTCTAACTGGCAATATATTTCAGTTGACATTCTATTACATTTTCATGCTGTTAATAGAAAAGTGATTCTGTGCCATTGACAAATTATACTTGAAGACTTGATGCTGCTGGGAAAGATGCTACAAGTTTGAAATAGCAAAAGCAGTTGGTGGGTCATCTAACAATTTAGCTGGCATGCTGTCTCTAAGCCACACACATATTTGATGGCCAAGCACCGCACTGTTTCACATCCTCTGAACAAGAGCTGCAAGGGTGGCCATTGCTAGGATTTCAGTATTATTGCATAATTGCATTGCTTATTACAGTCTTCCTACAGCGCATTCCATCTGTTTCTCATAGCTGTAGAGTAACACTGCAGCAGAATGAAACCTATCACTGCACATTATCACATAAAATCCTCCGCTCTTTGTGAAGCAGAGATTTTTACAGACAGTGCCAGCTGCAATCTGTAGGAAGCAGTGTGAATGTTTCCATGAATTCAGTTAAAGATCATATGCTCAGGGTGTGGCCGTGGGAAAGACTAGTGTATCTTACACACAGTCCCTGAAGTCCAATTAGTATTCCTTTAATTACAAACAGACTTTTCCATATCCTTTTGCAGTATTCCACCCTAACTTACCTGAATGCAAACCAAAATAAAATATTAACTATGAACATTAAAATTTTTACATAAATCGGACACAAAAAACACTGCCTTTATCCAAGTGAGACTCGGTGTTTATCATGTACTTCAAGAAGATTAAATATTACATACCAAATGTAATAAAACATTACAAGTCATATAGCTACAGCAGAGGAATGAGAATCAAGCACAGTTATTCTGGTCATAACTCATGTATAAATGTTGATATGACATTTATACATTTAAGCACACTATCTCCCCTCAAAATGTAATAATAATGCAGAAACATGTAATGGAAAATCTCACTTCAATCTTGTCAAAATTGCAAGCAACTGAAAATTTCCATTGCAAGCATGGAAAATATTAGATGGCTTTAATATAGGTGTCCACATTTGCTGCACACTCATATCCTGCATTTATTTTCCTGCATAAAACAAACAAACAAACAAACAAACCAAAACAGAATTCTCATACTGATTCCACACTCCAGTAAAAAAATCCCTGGCTGAAACAAAATGCATGGAATTTGATAGTACACTAGTATAAGGATAATGTCAACCAAAATTAAGTTACAAGATATTCAAGTGAGCTTGTAATTCTACATACCAGTTCCAGCCATTGGACTGCCAGTGTCTCAGATGCAACTGCAGCACTCATACCACTCATACTCATTAGTTTTCCTGACTGTAAGAGCAAAGCTTGGACACCAAACTGTCGGGCATTACTTACCTTTGACTAAGGTAATAAAAATCACTACGAAAAAAATAATGTTTGCATGCATTTTTTTTATCCTTTCCCATGCCTTTTAACTTAATAAAACACCTTAAAAGGCTCGTCCATTTCATGCACATGCATTTTATTCAGAGAGTCTGGACTTGCACCCCTCAACTGTTACTCTCACAAAGCTGTATCTGTGTATCCTGTTCCACAGAGCATGCAAAACTTCAAATTCATCTTGCTGAGAAATTTTGTTCACAGCTGCTTGCTTGGCAGCGATTTGGTTGAGGGGGGAGGGAGGAGGGGAGAGAATTTTCCAAGCGATGGGGAAAAACAGTACAAAACTTTCATCATCAATGGCCTTGACATTGCTGGAGCCAGCGGAAACATCACCCAACTGATTCCATGTGAGGGAACCATTCAGAAACAAACAAACAAAAAATCTCCTGCATTTATTTCTATCGTAGCTTATGCCAAGCTTCCCTTGGTGAAATCCAGATTTCTCCTGCATTGGCTTCCTCCTGCTGTTGATAGAGCAGGATATTTGCTGAAATACAGCAGGTAATGCAAGTGATACCCTGGATTCATAAGTATATATGCTGGAGAGAGAACTCTTATCTTCTGAAGCTGTAAGAACACCTATAATTTCTATTTTTTTCCAAAGGAATATCAAGTGCTTTATTGGTGAGATATATAACTGGAACAAGGGCAGACATAATTTTTTTTAATTGGATACAAGGCTTGCTAGCAAATTAATTCCGAAACAGATACATCTCTTACTAACATTTTAAGTAATTTTACAGAAATAAAATTCTTGGCTATTGCTACAGGTCTATACCACACAAAGAAATAGGTGACATTTCATGAGATAACTTCTCATTGTCCTAATATCTCCAGGTTTCCCAAATGAAATAAAAATTCACAGGTATAAAACCTGTTTGGCTTCCTACCTACACAGTAAATACATTTCCCTTCCTCAAAAAGAGTATTAGAAAACAACTACTGCACTAGCATATTTTATAATTGCTCAGTGATGAGGATAGTACATAAAAAAACACACCCCCCAAAAAAAAAATAAAAAAATCACAGAATTGTCACAGGTGGAAAAGACCTCTAAGACCACTTCGTCCAACCATCAACAAACAAACAAACAACAACAAGCAAAATAAATAAATAAATAAATAAAAACTACAAACAAACAAAAAACACAAAACAAAACAAAACCCCACAATTCTTCCTAATACCCAGTCTAAACCTCCCCTGGTGCAACTTCAGGGCATTTCTTCTATTCCTGTCATTATTTACTTGAGAGAAGAGGCTGCACACACTTCACTACAACCTCCTTTCAGGTAGCTGTAGGGAGCAATAGGGTCTCCCCTCAGCCACCTCTTCTCCAGACTAAACAATCCCAAATCCCTCAGCCTCTTTTCACAGGACTTGTTCTCCAAACCCTTCACCAGCTTGGATGCCCTTCTCTGAACTCGCTCCAGCAACTCAAGTTCTTTCTTGTGTTGAGGGGCCCAGAACTGCACACAGTGCTCAAGGTGAGGCATCACCAGTGCCCAGTACAGGGGCACGATCACCTCCCTACTCCTGCTGGCCACACTGTTTCTGATACAGGCCACAGGTCTTCTTGGCCACATGGGCACACTGCTGGCTCGTGTTCAGCTGGTGTCCACCAGCACCCCCAGGTCCTTTTCTGCTGGGCAGCTTTTCAGACACTGCCCAAAGCCTGTAGTGTTGCCTGGGGTTGTTGTGACCGAATGCAGGACCCAGCAAACCATCTTTATTGTTCGCTTCCTTTTGCAACATCCCAAACTTCTACTGACTGTGCGCTGCTAAACAGCTGTTGCACATCATTCCAAAACAAGTGGCATTTTAATGATGGCATTAATTATTCTGAATATCATATAAACATTTTATCAGCTAGGAATCAAAGTACTTTTGCTTTGTCTAAACAAAACATAAAATGGATTAGATACAGACTACAGTCAGAAGGGACACTGACAATGTTAGCTGTATTTGGTTTGTCCTATTCTAAAAGGCATGATCTCCCAGATTTTAATTCAGTCAGATATTGACATATTAGTAAGCATCCTTTGCAACCACCAGACTAAGTAAATTCGTTCCAATGTTGTTGGGAACTATCTTCTTAGTCATTATATCGATCATCAGGCTGCCTCATTACACCACTTTACAAAGCTGTGGAGAAAGAAAACAAAACCAAAACTTTGATTAGTGCTCTTAAGAACTTTAAGTCTGAAGTGGTCATCACCCAGAGATCTGAACTCTGAACTCTACTTGGCTGGTCATCTCTGAGGGTCAGACATTACAAGGAGGATGACCCTAAAACATCTGTTGAAAATCAGACTACCAAACTGGTGAGAAATTCAGACTAAACCAACTGTGGGAGCCAAACGAGCTACTGAAACTATACAGTGCTACTAAATGTAGAATCATGATACTATGAAGAAATTGGGTTCACTTCTAAAATCAACAAACAAATTAAAAAAAAACCCAAACAACCAACCAAACCTGCAATGTCATTTTTTCTTCAAAGTCCCAGAAAAGCACCAAGAAAGAACATAAAGGGAATATGAGAGTAAGATAATTAAAAACACTGATCCTGAATCAAAGAGCTGAGAGGCAGTGGTATCTTCAGAAAAGGTTTTGTGAAAGAACCCTTAAGCAATGTCTGGCTCTTAAAGACACATCTATTGTGAAAGGTATTTAAGCCAGCTTAAGGTCTGACAGACAGTCCTAAGAATTTAAGTGTCTTTCAACCGCTAGTACAGATACAATTTTCATTCTCTGTAGGAAAAAATACCAGTGAGAAGTGTAGTGTTTACAATCAGCCTACTTTGATTTACAGTTTTTGAGAGGCTTACAAAAACCTGCAAGTAAATTTGAAGAATGTAATGAATAAAACCTCTGATGTGTATGAGAATTTAAAAAAAATAAAGTGATTTGCCCATCACCTCATCGCACATTGTGTCACATCTGAGATTTAAATATCCACTCTGAATTTAGCAATGGATTTACCATTCTTTTCTGTAGGGATTGCCATCAAAGGGACTACAAAAAGAGAGTAAAAGTCCTTGGGCTAACGAAGAGAAAACCGAAACAAATGAAAAGTCAGGAAAATATGACCAAATATTTCTGATAATTATCAGTCATTTATTTTCTACACCAGTCTTTCATTTGTAACTGTTCTTACCTGCCTAGAAGATGGGACGCAGACCAAAAATCTGTTCTCAGGCTACAGTCTGGACATGCATGGCTGTGGTTCTGCTAGCGACACTTCAGATGTGGCGTTTTCCCACAAGAAACTCCCAGTGTTGAGAGCTGAGTGAGCCATCTACCTTAGTATTTTCTTTGTACCTACGAAACATGAAGTAGGATCTTCCCATATAGTGAAGCAAAGGTACAATCATTACCTACAGTGACCCAGGCGTATCCCTTTCTAACCTCTTGCTACCCACTGCAAGCACTCAGCCTACAGACTGAATTGCATATAGTAGCATTGTGGATGCCAGTTTTATGCAGCCATCGTAATAATGACTTACAGTATGTGCTTCAGTAACCAAACAAATAAACCTTCACTTGCAGTTTTCAACTGGTAACTCGGGACTAGTTACTCCGTAGTAAAGTGTAATGAAACACTATGCTATGTTCCACTTAAATAATGGTCACCTGCAATAAACAGGTATTAATACAGTGACTTAGACACCTGATTTTAACAATCTGGCAACCAGTCACATTGATTTTCACCATCGCCTCATTTCTTTCTTAAAGCCGTATGAGGAATTAGAAATCTATTCCTAGACACATAAGGAATCACTGCTGCAAAGGAATCACAGCTGCTAGAGAAGCCATGGTGACTGGTGAGAATCCTGAATGCACCCCTACAGCACCCCAGACAAAATAAAAGCACCTGAAATACATTAGGTTTGAAATACTTCTTGACTTTTCAAGTGATCAGCTGGTGACAGCAGCCAAACTCATTGTCTCATTATTATTATTATAATTTATACAATTCTGGTGCCAGAATGAACTACAGTGAATAAGTAGTCTGACCTGTTTAAACATGTTTTGACCTGTTTAAATCTGTTTAAACATGGGGATCTTAGTAATGTCTATAAATATCTGAAAGGTGGGTGTCAGATAGAGGGGGCAAATCTCTTTTCTGTAGCACCCAGCAATAGGACAAGGAACAATGAGTATAAACTTGAGCACAGAAGGTTCCACCTCAACATGAAGTGATAATTAGAATTACGAATATCAGTTTTTAAAATCTGCAGACACAAGTTTTGAGTATTTAGATTTAAGCACTCTCACAGACTAACAGTGATTTTGAACAACTCTACAGTCCTTTTAGCTGGGGAAATTTATTCAAAGGGTCACAATACACCAAGGATTTCTCAAATCTCTGCACTCAAAATGAAACAATAGAACTGAAAGGGTGTTAATTTCAGAAGCTAATTATAGTTTTAAGTACCAGCACCATTAACAATTTTACTGTCCAGAAAATACCCTGGGGACATTCACAACACATGTTGGTGCAGTGGAAATGGACTTGCCTAGGTAATGGTGATCATACTTTTATTTTTAATTGAACTTTTACAATAGCAAAAGGTGAACACATATGAATATTGTGGAAAGTGAAAAAACATTTGAAATAAACTCACTGTCTCTCAGTTTGATTCTTCTACAGACTGCAAGTAGCATAATCAATCCCTAGTATTAACCCCATTTATATCATGGTTGCAATCTGCAAACACATGGAGGAAACTACAAACATCCTGCATGTTGCCAATGCTACTCCTCACATGTACAGGCAATGAGAGAGATCAAGACCAAAGACTAAGTTCACTTGGCCACCCAGAGGCTCCTAATGCCCTTTCAGGTGCCTTGAGGGCATAAAAGCCACTTGCCAAACCTGGCCCCATTGTCCCTGGGGCATTCTGTATGGAGCCATCCGGGCTGGGTGGGCTTCCCAGACAGTAGCAGACGCTTGTGTACTGGGTCATCACATCCCACCCCAAATATGTAACACTATAAATTCTTCCTCTATTAATGACTTCCCTCTGAAGTGCTTAGCTGAAGGAGCAGAAAGAAGGAAAGAAAGAAATCCACTAAAAAAAACCCACACTGAAATAAATACAGAAATGAAATTAAAAAAAAAAAGAGAAAATTTGATGGAGAATAAAAAATGCTTAGCATGTCTATGTTTTGGGTTTCCCAGCAGTTTCACTGAAGTCACTAAGTCATGACATGCCCAAAGCAGAATCAAACTCAAAACCAAAGGTTTTGTGAAATGGGGGTCACACTTAAAAGACTGGACCACCTCCAAAGACTGCAAATAAAGAGCAAATCGGTAAGTAAAATTTTCAGAGAAAAAAAAATTCAGAGGAGTCAGAAGAGCACTACAAAAATTTTGGGTGAGCGCCCAACAAAGAGCTGAAACATTGTTGTGGCATGGTTGCTAGAACCCAGAAGACGGCTGGAGGAATGTTGCAAATGCAACTTGTGCAGTTTTCCAGCCACTGTAATCTATTCCAGTCACTAGGGCAGATGAGTACTGTAGGCTGTGTTTAATTTGTCCTGTTTACACAGGAATTTTTTGTACAATGTATACCAGAAACATGGAAAAATGCAGAAATACGGAGTAATTTTTGCAGGAAACAGCTCCTCCCAGAGTTTAAGTGACCAAAGATTCAAATGATCTTGAAGTACAGAAAGGAGGTGGAGAAAAGAGCGGCATCCTTTCACAACAAAGATTATTTTTACTTAAGTGTCATTATCTGTTGAGCTTAGACACTTCTGTGACTGTAACTGACACTGCTGGGCTTTGCCAAACAGTCCTAAAAATGGCAGCTATGAAGGTATGGTCTTAGAAAAGCAGTACAGCAGCACCCTTCTCTACTTCCCAAAAGAGCTCAGAAGAAATGTATCTTTGTGAAGACAATATTTGATGAAGATACAAATATTCAAGGAGAAGTGCTACACTTTGCTGAAATAAGACCCGGCTGTATCTAGATAGTCACTTGAACAATTTTTAGGTTCTCTCAAATCAAGCATTTTCACCACATAAGAGCTGAAAGGACCAAACAGATCTAGCACTGAAGGAAAAAAAAAAAAAAAAGCATCCGCATTGCTGTATTAGGTCTAAGTTTTGATCAAGGTCTCTTCCATGGACCTTTGGTGACTGTTCAGCTGGAAATTAAGGGCCCAAGAGATTTTTTTGAAAGCAGTAAGGGATATCCTGAGTCCCAGCCAGCAGCCTAACAATACAGCCTCCAACAGCCAAAACTGTGAATTGTGTTGTGAACATCACACATTACCGTAATGTGTGCTTATGAGCCTTCAAATAATTGTGTTTTAACTATTCACATTGTTTTGTTTATGAAAGATACTACACTAATAATAGGTTCGTATACTATAAAAATCAAATTATGATTTTCAATTACTTTTCTTTTATTAGTATATTCATTCAGGTAGTCAGATTTGAAAGCTGCACTCTGTAATTCTTATGTATTTCTTGGGAACAGTAAGTTAGGCTGTGAAAAGTCTATTCTATACTTCACTTTCATATCATTTGCAATTCACATCTGACCAATATAATGTGGAATACTCTTTATGATAACCTGTTTTAGGCTGCAAGGCAAAACCAAAAGAAATCCAAAACCAACCCAAACTTAAAAACCCCACCTGGTTTATACTAAATTCTCATTGAAACCCTGTATATCACCACACTCTTCTACCATAACGTAGCTGAAGTGAATTTCTCTAAGCAACATCCCTTCTCTCCTACAGGACTGTGACATAGGTGGAGCCGATCACTGTGGGATTGTATTAGTTTCTTGGCAGAAGTTGTTATGACGTACTTGCTGCTACATCCTAAGGTTTGTTAGCATTCCTTGTCCTAGCTGCATATACCACATCCCATAGGGATAACTAAGGAATTACTGCGGAAAGATACTATCTGAGCTAGTTTTCAGAATTTTCTTCTTCAGAGCTGTGCTTTTCGCAGCATTAGCCACATTTATGTGCAAGGGATGCAATGCTTCAGTAACTTTCATTGTTATTTGCACGTAATTTTTCCTTCGTGCTAAAAACCATGGAAGCAAGAAAGCAGAAGTGCTTAAGTAATAAAATTCTACAATTTCTAAAGGCATGTCCTAACACTCTTAACACAATTTATCCCTCATGCAACTGTTAAAGAGCTATGAGCTGTTTAGAACTGTGAAAATCTGTAAACCCTGTCATTTTTTGGTACATCCAACAGTTAATTTGGATTGGGGTCTTGTGATTTAACTGCAGAAACAGACTTGTTGAGACAATTACAAATATGAGCTTTCACACATTTATCATTCTCCCTGTGCTACTTCTGTCCCCGCAGCTTGATTAGACATTGGGAATCGACTGCTCAATGTAATTTCTTTAGTGTTACTCCTCTTAAGTACCTCTGTGGCTCATCAGCTCTCTCAGCCCAGGAAAAGCCTGGGTGTGATCATGACTTTTCCATGAAAACCTTTTTATTACAGGACTGTGATTATATTTCATTTACTCTTCTGCATGCCTCATTGGCCCTTACACCATCACCAGAGAAAAGAGTCACATGTAGCTACCATCTTGAGGGTGTCAGAAATTATTAAAATGCAGAATCTTTCATAATTACATTATTAAGCCAATCTCATGTTGATTTAGGAAGAAGCAAGATTAGAGAAGCTAGCAAGTACTGATCCTGTCCTCAATAATGCTAGATGCTCAAATGGTCTTTGTACACACGTTTCATTACCATTCTTGGAGAACTGAAGTTGTTGTCTTAACAAGCATACTGCCTGGCTGGCAAATGTGAGTCCTATCCCTGGGACAAGTACCATTTATGACCAGGTAAGGTTTAGAAAGTTAAGGAGCTGTTGTTGATCAAGGCTTTAAACAAAACACAAGCACACCTTCCCTTCCTTGCTAATTCTAGGAGGAGAAGGAAGTCAACACAATTAACATCTGATAATTATAAAAAAAAAACTATGTTGCTTTATATAGCCCAGGATATAGCTTGCATAAAGAGTAAGGATCAACTGCCTTCAGTCACTGGCTTTTTTAAAAGTCTGGCTAGTATTACACTATCTTTGTTAGCTGAATTTGTACTTAAGGATACATGAGTTTCAGCATAGTAAGTAGTTCCCAAAACTATCAAGGAGAAATTATTTTTTCTTTATGCAAAGCACCACAAAAATAAATGAAGTTACTTAAGCTGACACATACTTTTTTCTTTTTTTTTTTTAATTTCAGGAAGAACATTGCACAGGTTAGAGACAGAAGTCAGAAGAAGGATATTAAAGCTCACTGGCCTAGATCTGATTCAGGATGGAAAATCCTCTGTTTTGAGTGTAAAGGTTATACCTGTGAACATTAACTACTCTAAAACAAATGAAAAGCATGAGTTGAACTACAAAAATACAATATCCCTGTGATATTCCCATCTCTGAAAATAACATGTCACTGCTAGCAAATCAAAACCATCTGTTTCCACAACAGTAATTGGTCTTATGAGCAATTTGTTGTGGAGCCAAGCTTTTAAAAACTTAAGGAAGAAAAAAAATCATCTTGACTGGAGAGAAGGTGGGAAAAAGAAAGCTCAGTCCTAGCATGTGTAAACAAACTTGCACATTTTCTGGAGACTTGGCCTGTTCATCAGTGTTACAACATTTCTCAAGCTACACCTATACTTTCAAGGTATAAATATCTACAGTATAATTATATATAACCCATCAGCACTTGGAAACTGATTAAACCATAACATTTCTGGTCCTTGTGTTATACAAGTTACCTGATAGCCACTTGAAGTATGTAAAAAGCTAAGCTACTCTACTCAGGTGCAATGTCCAGGTGCCTATTCATAAATTAAGGGCAAAGAAAAACAAAACCAGGTTTATCAGCGAATATCGGCTGATAAACTAAACTTGAGAACAGACAATTAACAGCAAGTCCTCTCTGACCTGACTTGTTTTGAAGGCACATGGTTTCTCTCATGCTGTTTTTACTGCAGCAGATCTGCACATTAAGTGGATAGAGAAATTCTGTACAAATTTATACTAGCTGGGGTGGGAGGTTGCTGGGGCTGAAGCCCAAAGACTGGGAATTGATGGACAAATTCAGTTCATCAGATAAGTATCAGCATAGCTGGATAACCTGTGTTGCCTTCTGTATATTTAATCTTCTTCCAAGCACAAGCAAGCCCCCCATATTAACAGAGTGCACACAGGCATGATAATTTATCTAATAAGTACAATTTTGAAACAAAGCTCATTAACGTTTGCTGAATTGACAGCGATACGAAAATGCTAGCACAGGCCTGCTCAGTACAATAAACACCAACTGTCTACCAAAAGCTTATTTCCCCCTCCTTATTCATAGTCAATAGATTCTCATAAGAGTCTCACCTAATAGAGGAATCTTATGAACATTACTCCTATATGCAAATATCTCCTCAGGGCAGCTGCAGCTGTATGTAGGTGCTAGAGAAGTACACTTTCCCCAGGAAAATAAAAGCAACTAAATATTGATAAACACTAAAAGAGCACCCTAATACATTCTGCAGTCACAAATTGTGTTGACCAATATTTTTTTCCCATCACATTCATCACGTAAATAGTTTTTCCTCCTAGAAGGCAAATTAATTTAAGCTTATGTGATCATCAAACTGTATTTTAGGACAATATGGATGCTAATGTCATAAATAAAATTTAAACCACCCATATCGTATAAGTTTACATATTATAGAATCAAGGAATCGTAAGGAGGAGTCACCACTGCATAATATATATAAGTCCATATAGGTCATGTACGTTAAATGTGTTTTTCTTTGAATGATTCTGTTTACTGATTTGTATCAGTGAAAGATGAGAAACAGTTACAGTGAGCTCAGTCCTACATCCCTGAAAAACAAACAAACAAACCAAAACAAACAACAACAACAAACCCCCCCCACACACACACACAAAAAAAAAACAACTAAACAAACAAAAACCAACCAACCAACCAGCACAGCACTAGCTGCTTGGCAGGACTCTGCTAGAATGATACCACAGTCTCTGAGCACTCTTCTTGAAGCCCTGTAATTAATTACTGATGAAAACTAACACAGCAATAGCACTGACAACTGCATCAGCTATATTGTCTAGCAAACAGTTTGCTCACGGTGTCCACTGCTTTGATACAGAGCTTTTCCATAATTATTTTTGCATGTGTTGCACATTTAGAGTAATATTTGAGAAAAGTAGTCAACTATGTCTAAAACTATGAAACATTTACATTTGGCAAGGATGTGTTAGCAAGGAGATTTTGATATAGCAATAGCATGCAAACTCATTATTAAATCTACCTGAAACTAAGCACAGAAAAAAACAGTTTCTTAAATAACATCCACTACCAACTTGGGTTAATCTTCAGTAATATAATAAAAAATAAATTTTGAATAGGTTCATTCCAAAAAATTATCCATTTTAACAGATTGTTGTTCATTAAAAAATGAGGTATTTCTAAGAGAATGGAGAACAATCAATCTGAATAGAAAAACAGTAACAAGGGAAAGGGACAAAGGAAGTTCTTACACAGCTGAGAAGACAAGATTGAGGAATAGAATGTAGATAAAATTATGCAAAAATTCTTTCGCATAAAGTGACAAGGGGAGAACTGCAACCAAAAACATACCCAACACCAAAATCAAACAAACAAACAAACAAAAAACCCAAACAAAACACCACACAAAAAAAGTCAACCACAAGCTGTGCTGTAGTTGTGTAATTGTGTATCTATGCTTTCTTGAATAAAGTTCCACATTTATTGGTCTGGAAATTTGGACAGGAACCTCATGAGAACAGGTTTTCTGATGATATTTTAGATGCTCTCAGGTTATAAGACTGCCAACAATAATGCAAGAATATTTTGGTACTTTGATTCCAATTCCAGCAAAAGAGTAGGAACTGCAGAGGTGTGTGAATTTCAGAGAGTGTGATCAGTAATAAAAGTCTCCCTGTTCCTCACCGATGTGCAATATGGTACAGCCTTAATTTTAAGGAAGACACGTGAAGAATCTGATTTCATTTGACTCATTTAACCCTTTTCTAGTTTTGACAAAAGTATTTGCTGGTGTTATTTAAAATAAACACCTGACAGGAGTCACAGCTTTATTCACTTTGTTACCAAATGGTTTTCTAATAAAGATGAAGGCTTTCGCTCTTTCTTGAGCGCTGTGTTGTTCACTCACAGGATTTCTGCAGCCTACAGATATGGCTGGCAAATCAAACAGGATGTTTCAAAGGTTATCTTCCTTACACAAAACAAGGAAAATAGTTAATTCATTGAAAGTCTGTGAAAAGGGATCTTCTATTGGTAACGATGATAACATGCTTGCTACATTTTGGAGGAAAAAAACCCAAACCCAAACCTCTGATTTTGTGTTAGTCATCCCTTAATGCTGGCTATAAAATAGAGGCAGTTACATTCCTGCAAACAATCACATAACTGGATTTCCACAGGTATATCTTGCCAGATCCAATTTAGAAACAAGTCTTCTGATAAAACATGCTCTCATGCAATCAGGATATAATGTCTGCCAAAAGGTGTACTGGGGGAAGAAGGTTTCTGGCTCAACCGCCTTTTGTATAACAAACCTTATAGGTTTGTTGAGCAAGGATTACTCCGTGCTTCATTTTACTACAACATCTACTCCCAAGTTATATGTGGAAAACACAGTAAGTTATTCTAGAGGGTTACAGAGCAGCAGGAATCCTTCTCCTAAACATTTGGGGATACGGACAGGTTTGGAAAGGCAGCAGTGCAAGACTCTCAGAGAACAGAATAAGAAATGAAGATACACTTGATTGTTCCACAGAGATCGTGCTAGATGAAAAGAGATTTGATAGGATCAGATAGAACACAATGGAAATGAAAAAGAAAATAATTAGACTTCAATCTTTTTTTTTCTGCCATTTTTAACTAGAAAACAAGGTCCAGATACTGACAAATTCACAGGAGCAGCACTGTTTTCTCTTTGAAAGCCAAGGTTCTACAACAGTTGGGAAGGAAAGGCAGCTGAATCTCTTCAAGCAGACAACGGTTGCTCAATAACTTGGTGACCTTCCTGTTAAGCCCAAATGGCCACAAATGCACAGAATCCATACGAGCCATTACATCTTCAAACACTGGAAGTTGTTAACCAACTGCCAATGTCAGGAAACAACTGTCTGCCTGTGACAAGCTTAGTTCACCCCCCTCTATGGGGGACTGGAACAAATTTACTTTCTACTGGAGTAGGGCTACAGTCTTTCTTGAGAGAGTCATGAGAAAGCTTTTCAGCAATCAATTGCACGTTACCTTACTGGAAACCCAACAGAAACAATTGGTAACCACATTTGTGGTCCCTTTTCTGGCATGACATACACCCAAGAAGCCTAGTGCTCTTTCAAATGGCCACCCTCTAAGAAAACCCAGCTGATTTAAGAAATCATCACACGTAATCCTTCTGACATGTTCAATTCTCTAAGCAGTTAAGTGTCTGCTTTTAAAAGTTACAAAGGGATTCTAGAAATCCACATGTATTTCTTGGAGCTTTTTCAGTTCAAACAACTGCTCACATACATGCACTTAAGATCATGTGGTGTTTCAGGAGGAACACACTAACTATTGTGCTGTAGTTAACGTGACAGAAATGTTGCTGATTGGTATTAATTTGTTGCTTTATTTTTACATTAAGCAGCGCACACTCCCAGGACCAACCAATATATTAATATTCTTTGTTAAATGGATACGAATAACACTGGCATGGTAAATAATTACTGAGCAGCCTCTATGTCTCACCTTTCAAAAGGAATAGTGGTATGAACCCAGTGGACAAAAGACATTTTCTCCAACACACACCTTCTCTTCAATATTTTCTTGGTGGTCACTAGCTTTTTTTTCCTCACTTTGAATTGTTTTGGCTGGTTTTGCAAACCCTTGGCCTTATTTTGTCTTCTGCATATCATCTATATAGTTTCACTAAGTATGTGGAACTGTGTAAGGATGCTACTTGTGACTTCAAGGATTTTGCAGGATTGAAGACACGGAAGACAAATGTAGTCAGAGAGCTATAGAAAACCAGTTGGTCTCTAACACTGCCAATGAGCCATTTGTCAAACTGGACAAAAGCTGTAACAGTTTGGAAAAGCTTTTGATGAGCAGCTAATTCAAAACTCATCTGCTGACACTTCGTGTCAGTTACTAGATTTCGTATTCTGCAAGAACCAGCTTCACCCGTATATTCCAGTAGTGTCTGACTCCCCCACCTGCCTTGTCCTTGTGTGCAAAAGAAGGCAGCACTGAGACATGCTGTAGGATATTCAGCTGCCAGACTTCCCCCTCACAGTTCTGCTAACCTCAGTACTGACCTACAGTAACCTTAGTTTTCCATTTGTTAGACACTATTACACAAATATAGCCCAGTATTCCAAATTAGGCTGTGTTTATTCCAAGAACACAAACAAGACCGTGTCCACATCTAAGAAACTGATGTATCTTGATTAAAGACTGAGACATTTTCATACAATGCTGAAAACATGTGCAGTGTTCATCAGTATCCCAAATCCCTGTGGCTTGGTTTCTAGCCTATTCTACTAATCCCTGGGACCCAACCCCAAATTCACGTCTTCCCAAATTTGACTGAATCCTCTTGCTTGAGCTCCTTATTTCACATTGGCTGGAAACCTTCTTAAATGTTTGCAGCTCTGCCCATTAGTGGATATCCTTCAGCTAGAGAGCTGTTAATTTAATCACACATCAAAGAAACAGTCCACAGTTACTTCAAAAGCTCACTGGGTGCTATTTCTTCACCTTTTACATCAAGCTGACCCTTTGGATTCCGAGTGTTGGAAATCATGAAAAAATTACGCAGTGTGTCAAAAAGCAAAACTGAGGATAAGCTGTTTTCTTTTCAAACTTCAAAAGCAAAATATTTTCCTTGTAAATGATCTACCTAGACTTTCAACATCATAAGCTTCTGTGATTTCATTTTGCTAAGTACACTAGACCGAGTTTGATAGTGAAAAATGTCCTGGCTCTTTTTCTCATTACTAATGATTATAAATAAACCATGAATACTTATAAAATAGATAAACTTATTATAAATATTGAAAAGTAGCTTTCCACAGAGCTATTAGCTATTTCATAAAACTGAACTTTGTTAGAAAACAGGCAGTTTGTAGCCTTATAACATTAATAAAGGGTGCTGACAAATGAAGCAAGCTTGTAAATATCAAGCTTGTTCATAACAAGATTGCACGAGAAAATACACTGTAATGACCTTGTCTTGAACATCCTGTCATAGCCCATTGTTCCTCTCTATTACTCTCATTCAGCATTTTTTTTAATAGCGGATGCATGGCAGCAAAGGAACCAATGTAATGTGGGATCACACGTGCACAAATCATGCCACATAACAGAGGTGAGAAAAAGACCCTGACACACTGAGGGAAGTTTTGACTGGGCTATTAACTGGATGTGGAGCCTTACAAAACAACCCCAAAATTTGAATAAGACGAATAAAATATTTACCTATAGATGTCTGAATGATTGGCAAGCACTGGGAAGGCAGAAGCATCATTTTAGCTATTATGGGCAACAAATACAAGGAATGAGAATGAAAAAGGCGAATCATAGCTTTAAATTCTGAAGGATCATTGAGTCTTATCATCAGTACATTTAAAGTTGGCACAGTAATAGAAACA
The DNA here is from genome assembly GCA_027560015.1 of Chloroceryle amazona. NCBI lineage: Eukaryota > Metazoa > Chordata > Aves > Coraciiformes > Cerylidae > Chloroceryle > Chloroceryle amazona. The sequence continues at coordinate 214,638 of JANHFX010003842.1, forward strand.
GAAAGAATCCTTCCCCCAAACAGACGAGGAAGAGATGTGGTAATAAGCATCGTCCATGTGTGAGAACTGGATGTTCCACCTTCACTCCATATGAGATATGATGAGCTAAGTTATCACTGCAGTTACTGGCATCTTAACTAGATCATGTACTGAAACTTGGCATCTGCTTTTGTTGCCAAATTAAAATACTGAATAGACAATTAATTTAGCAGCCCTACTGTGAATGCGCATCACACGCGTAACTCCAAATAGAGATTTCTCACATCTAAAGGAATCTTTCAGTTTATCCAAGTGGCTACATATGTAAATAAATGGCTCTTGACGTACCACAATATACCTGACTCAGCTTTGTCTCTGCAATGCAAGGGTCATGCTAAAGGCAACACCATTCCATTTACTGATTTGTTCGCAATTTACTTTCCTAGGGGAACTATATTTTGAGGTTCAGACTTTTTTCTTTGCGAATTTGTCATTACTTCCATCATTTTATCTTTCTTACTTCCATGCTACCAGACTTAATTGGTTTACTCTTACTCAGCGCTCAAGGAAGGAGCTGGACAATTGTCCTGTGTGAAAGCTGTAGATGTTTAAAAATACAAAAGCTTGGAAATCCAGGAAACACAAGAGCCAAAGAAATACATATTAAAAAAAAAATTAAATAACACAATATAACATAAAATAACACGATAATGAACAATTAACATAGAAATAAAACCTCTGTATTAAAAAGGCTCACATTCCTACATAGTATAATGCTATTTTTGAACACGTAGATTTGGCAAATGTGCACCCCCTGAGGAAGCTGAGTTATCACAGATAACTGTCTATCGTGCTGGTCTGACTCCGTCGGATGAAATGTATTTCAGCAGCACCTTTTCTCCCCTTGCCTAATCTGATTTAGAAAGCTCAATGCAATTGGCCTCTAAAATCTGCTTCGAATCTGGGTTCTTTTGGTGCTGACTTCACCCTAAGTGTACACACTTAATCTACATACTCTGCAGATGGTAGTGTACATTGACGTGCTCTGGTGCCCCAGTGCCCCGGCAGAGGCAGCACAAGTATTTTGCCATCCTTCCAACAAACCTGAATTACTGCCATGTCCTTCACTGGGCTGTAATGTGACTCTAGGAAAAGCTTAGCATGTCAGCAGACTATTTTATCTCGGTAGCTCTAAATAAAAAGTGTCCAGTTAAACTACATTGGCTGAATTCTACCCCTGGATTACATGCATAGTTTTTAGAAGAGAGATCTTCTCTAGAGAAGAACCCCTACTTGTACAATCTCTTCTGAAATAATTGGGGGAGAATTGAAGAAAATAAAACAAACAAACAAACCCAAACAAACACACAAAACCAAAAAATACCTAAGTGCAATTCTACCCTGGCAGTTCATGCTAAAAGTTAAAAACATGTGAATGATGTTTTTCTACCTAGTTTCCTAGGAAGCCTGAAAATGCTGAGATAGCACATCCCGCATGCAGGGTGGGAGGACGCAAGGCTGTTGTAAAACCATGCTGTGACTTCCGTAATCAATCTAAGAATGACACTGTTAAGATTGGAAGACTCTCAAATCACCTCCTTCAGTCAGAAATTAAGCTTTTCTAGTATGATAAGCTAGACAGATATTTAAATGATGTAAATGAATGACCAGTAATGTACTCCAGACAAAACTGTTCGCAGTTCTGTTTACATTTACAAACATTTACAACAACAATCTTCCATTTACAACCATTGCTCTTGTTTTATATAGAATCTAAATTACGATAGCAAAGAGAAATGAACAAATTTTCTATTTCTACTTTGCTCACTGGTGTGTAATTTGCGTCAGTCTTAGTTACACTTAATGTCATAACATGCAGAAAATTACGGAAGGAATTTCACCTTCAGATCTCCCTTAATGAGAACTGATGGAGTACAAGATTGCCCAGCTCTATGGGGCAAGAACACTGCAATAGCAGAGTTTAACTTGATGGGAGTTCTTACTCTCATTTGCCTATTGGTTTCCAAAGTTACTCTTCTCTAGGACTACAATTTTCCCTATCTGTTTAGAGCAGAAAGGCTTTTATTTCCTGAGGCATATACGCGATTAACAAATTAAGACTTGTTTTAAAATCTCTCTTTAACCATTCCTCCCAAAGACAAAAAACAAAACCAAAACCAACCAACAAACAAGAAAAATGATAACGCCCCTCAAACCCCCGTACTACACTGGCACGCACATAACCACAAGAAAGGCCACAATTTACTTCAGTGTTTAGGCACTCACTTAGCTAACTATGTAGAAAACAAGCACAATCTTGGTGGCCTTCCTTCAATGTATCACGATGCAATAAATGACACACTTAATAAAAAGTGAGTAATGCAGAATGGCGGCCATGAAGAAACTACTTGAATAGCACTCAGGAAAGAGTCTTAATTTTGGCTTTCCTGAACTTGTTTAAACTAACTTTTTCCCAACTAAGTACTAAATCAGTGTTTAAAAAGGTTACTCTGTTACGGTACACACATCTGTTATTCCTCTTCTAGGAAGATGACTATGAACTTCAACATATAGTCATTTATGGAAAGGGTTCTCAGCCCCACCTCCCCCTTCCAAGAAACTAGACGTGTGAAGACAGACATTTCTCTTTGAGAGGAAGGATAAGGCAGAGGTTAATTTCATCTGCATGAGCCGATGTAGGATAAGCTTTTGGAAATACTGTCAAGCCACATTCTTAATGCCTGGCAAAGTGACTCATTCAGAGTCATCACAGGAAAGGAAGTTGAATAGAATAAAAAACGGAACAGGATGGGAGCTTAAACAGGGGAAAGAAGTGAGAGAAAGGAAACTGGATTGTTTAAAGTGGCCTGAGGTTACAAGTTCTATAATGAGATTATTTTTTTTTTAAAGATATATGTAAAATATATGTATGCACATGTTAAAAAAAACCCTACATATATATACACACATTTATGTATATCTAAAAATGCATGTATGTATGCATGTATTTATAAAAACCAACTTCCTTCTGTTTGAAAAGAGACTTGCATTTGTGGATTGCTTTCCAAAGCTGCCTGCTACTGAGGTATTTGTTTCAGTAGAAGTTGGCTTTAAAACAGTACGGGAGTTAAACAAGAATCCCCTCTAGAAACCCACAACTTTTTAATAATTATTCTCTTATTCTAGACAATATGGAATCCACGGGATATGGAGTTTTACACTCATGTAAAAGACCACCAGAATGCAACACACACATTGTTACACCCTTCCCCAAAGAACCACCCTGCACAATAAACAAGACTTTTTTTTCTAGTTTTTCACAAAAAATACAGCTTGTGCTTTCTAATACTGGCAACTCAGTGCAACATGAAAAAAAAAATTCTCTTCTCCAAATATTTCTACTGTGAAACTTTGGCTAATTAACTACCTACCACATCAATTTTGGCTAATTCAAACAGAAAACAATATGTAGACACTTTCAATAACTATATTTACTTGCAGCAGCCTACTGCAGAGCACCTCCTTGGATCCATCATCACTGAAAACACATGACCTGTGCCACTAGAATTTCCATTGACAAAGAGAATAATTTTTGAATATCATAAAAGCAATAGTCAACTGATTACCAGCTTTTTATGTTTCAAAATTGACACCTGTGAGCAAAGATGCTCATTGTATAGTCCCACACTAACTACTGTGTCATTTTTCATCTTCAAAGGGATATACATAAAGTTTAACACTCCTGTTAAATCATGGAACTAAAAGAAGAAACTTCAAAATTAAAAAGAGTCAAAAAAATTATCCTGGAAAAACATAATAGAAAAAATTCTTCTAAATTCCACATCTCATCTACCAAACAAATTTATCTTTGTTTGCAAAAATTTTCCTTATTTAATCCCCAGAGTGACACCTGCTGGATTTCACTAACAGAAACAAATGGGCAGTAACCCCATTATACAGAACATTTCAGAATATTCATTGCAAAAAGAGGAGACTGTGCAACCTTTGATTAAAAGAGCACATTTTTTTTCTCCATTTATAGCAGTAAATAAACATATGGATGCAACCATAGAGGGAAAAAGTATGATGTCTAAAGCTCTTGCTCATTTTTGCAATATATTTTTTTCAATTTCTGTCTGGGAAGGATTATAGAGCACAATACTGGGAGACAAACTATATTCATTTCTGATAACATTACTGTGGAAAATACTTTTAAAGTCTAAATCAAATGGGTTTTAGTATAACAAATATGTTCTCAGTACACCTTTTGCTTTAATGAAACTCTATCAGCATTACCAGTATTAGAATAATACAAAATTTATTAAAATTAATTTCCAAGATTTTACCACTGTAACAGGGAATAAAAAAATGTGAGGGGAAAACCTAAAAGGTAATACAGAGATTAATGCTTTATGCCCATACAAGCATTAGGGTTGTGCACTTTTCAAGTTCAGAACTATCAAAAAACATGTGGAAAAAAGTTTTTAGGAACTAAAACGATATTCTACCTCAACACAGCTGATAGTATACAAAGCAGATGCTTTGAACATAATAGTTTTGGTTTACTGTGTTTCAAATAAATCACTAATCACTGTATTTCAATCCTTGCCCTCAGTATTATACAGGAAACTGGGCTGGTCCAGGCTTCATTAAATGAAACTCTGTCACTAATTTTGTTCAGGATATTTTTTAAATAAGGCCTGCATGATCCAGGCATCAATCCAGAAATACAACACAATTGTTGTAACTCAACAGAATTGTTTTATTTTCTAAAAGTCAATTAGTATCTTAATGGTCAGCTACAGCTTAATAGTGGCCAAAACTGCTCAGAAAAGTCTTGGGTGACATCTGTGCTATAACTCAAAGGTAACAGCTTCAGAGGCACATGCGAATTTACACTAGTTGAGAATCTGGTTTTGTTTCTTAAAGTGAGTACTTTGCTTCCTCTCATGGGAAGTCTCTTTTTAATGCATTACGTTCAGTTAAGTGCATCTCAGATGCATCTTTTCAAGGAAAAGCAACTCTAAATAAATCATTTCTGTTCTTTTGGACAGCATATATTGCAGCAATAATTAAAAGTGTTTGCACAGAACTAGGGCAGAAAAAGAATTGACTTTGCTGGGAAATGTAAACAGTATAAACAAGCTTGGGAGACTAAAGCAGATATGCAGGAGAGATAACTGTGAAAACAGAACTTTGAAAATGCAAAAGTTTAGCCTTCCAGTTTTGCCCAGATTCTAAAATAGGATGAAAAGAAAAAGGATTGCTAAAACAAATGCTCTAATAGAAACAAATTTAATAAGAAGATCTTATATTGTACTGCACTGGCTGTGGAATTCTCCATTAAGTAAGCAATAGGCTAATTTCAGCTGCTCTTTGTGCAGGCGTATTACATCAAAAACAGCAGAATTGCCACTGTGAATACAAAAAAGAAAAAAAAAAAGGGTTGTGAACACCCCTGGAAAGCTTTCTCATTTTTCTTTTATATAGATATATAAAAAGAAACAACATTCAAATGCATTTAATTTAAAGTATTAACATTCATGAGTCATGGTTGTCTAAACAAAGGATGAGGTTGAGGACTAAGTTACTTTGAAAGTCGCTTTAAAAATGTACATGCTTTCCCTTTAGTTGATGCATCAGGAATACTGAAAGTCAGTGTGATACAGACTCGCGTCTATTGTACATATGTACAAAGAAAAAATATATATTATGTTATGTCTAATACACCGAGAGACATATACAAATGAACTTCTAGTTTTATTTTACTGCTTAGAAGTAATTTGTCAACTCACATCTGTTTTGGCAATAGAAGCATTCCTTCCTTTCTTGACACCGTTGTATCAAGGATATAGTTAATTCCAGAGCTCTGACAATTTGCTTCACCGAAGACATAAAATATTTTCCCAGTAATGGGACAGTTACAGCAGCTTAGAGACTCTTTTCACTAAGTATAAAGCTTAATTGAGGAAACTACTACATGTGGACCCAAATGACACGGCCACACATGCTTTTAGACCAGAGGTGACTGTAACACCGAAGTAATGCCGATACTGTGTAGATGCTCTGTAAGAATGACAGCTGGTCAGAAGCACAGAAGGGATTTTGCTAGCAGATCAAGGACCCTGTAAGCACACTGGGAACAGATAGGACTGTTTTCCTAACTGTAGACTTAGATTTCTCATTGGAGAAATTCCTTCAAAGGCTTTCACAAATAATTTATGCTATACTTGGTAGTTACTATAGAAGTGACTAGATATATAATTTTAAAATATCACTGTGTACGTGTTGTTATTAAAAAAATATTGATAGCAATAGTTTCTTCCAAATGGCTGTGGACTGGTTTGAATTTTATCTGTATGATTCTGTGGTCTTCTGCAGGCCCTGTCCTACCCAGCTCTTGCACATGATAGGAATGCTATTGGAAGCAGATGAATAACTGAAATGCACGGAATATAGAACTAAGTGATTATATTGGTGGCGAAGGAAATTTATTAGCGTGCTTTCTTCCCTTAGTTTTCTTCTTAGCTATAGCCTAGTCTAATTCTGGATTGCAATACCAAGACAGCCCACAGAACAATACTGCATTACTCCTGGAGTAGGCCCCTTTATTTAGCCAGGTAGGACATCAGTCACCAAGAATGAGACAGGCAGAGTTGTTACTTTTTCAATTCAAGCATTCAAAAATTATAAAGGTTATCAAAGCACAGCTGCAAACAGACCGCAAAGCACAAGTGACTGGATGGGTGATGTACATATAATTCCTTCAACAGAAAAATACCAACATTAGGAGTATTTTAGCAAGACTCCAGCTGATCAAGAATTCAGAGCACAATAGCGTTTGAAGTTGACAAGACATACATTACGCTGTTCTTGAACTTGCAATGCATGTGATATATCCAGGTACTTAGTTTTGACCACTAAAAAGCGCAGTCACACTGTTCTACATCAGTATCCCACCACTGTCTTTGCTTAATCTGCAAATAATATAGAATCTGTCACACAACCTGCAAACACATAGAGGCCTGACACTTCCTATGTGGGCAGTCCCACCACAACCTAAAGCAGTTACTTGAGAAGAGAATAAAATAAGAATGTAACTAATTTAGCTGAAATCTTTCTGAAGACGCTTGTTCCTACTGCGCTGATCATTAAAACAACATCAACACTTTTTATCTGAAGTGTCATTTTGTTTGATTTGGCATCACCAAGTCCTTTTTGTGCTGAAGACTTCCAAAGTCAGATAAAGACTTTGGGATCGCTTCTGTATCCAGTGAAGTCAATGAGTCAGTAAGAGGTTAAGCAGACTACAAAAGTAAATACTGTGAAATCACAGATCATTATTTTTAATTAAGAATTTCAGATAGTATTGCAGCATATGTACCTTGAAAGAAATCACATGGATTCAGATCAGATCTTATTCATATTTATCCAGATCTAGTGTGTCTCCTCTCAATCCCTTGAAGGGACCTCAGATTCAGAGCACAGCTCTTAGGCTTTTAGCAGATCACTGGTCTGAATGGGTGTAAACTGTTATATGCGCTATAACCGCAAATAAATCACAAGATCTCCAGTGTGCACAGTATGACTGGAAAGACTCTGCATTGGCACAATTGTGAGAGCAGCAAAATCTCACCTCAAGGTATCTCACATAAGTTGATTAAGGTAGAGAGCAAGCAAAAAAATCCTTAGTTTTTTTTATTATTATTTCAATCTCAGCCCCTATAAAACATATGGATGACTGAACAAATCATCGTAGGTCAAAGCCAAGTGTGACTTATTGCCCATTTCTTAGCTATCCTTCAGAAACAAGATTTCCTGATTCTACAGAATGATGGCTTACACATTCCATCAAATGACTAGCTATAGCAATCCTAGTAGTGCAAGGGTAGTTGTAAAAACAAGATGTCCCATCTGGTTTGGAAAGCTGAAGAAGTGGCAAGACTCTTAACTGTGCCTTCCATTACCATCTGAGAGACAGAATCACATACTTCTCATGTTCAATAGTTTCTCAAGGGAATGAAATAGTGGCCCCTTATCTTCCAATATATCAGTTTGATGACTGGGGGGGAAAAAAAAAAGTATCAAAACAGTAACACCCCTGCATGCTGACAAGCTTCTCACTCAAGCTAACTTTTTCTCCAAACAAAACAGAAGCTTTATCTTTTTAGTTGTGTAATTATAAGACAAAATCTAATTATGAAATAACTCAAGTATGACCTCTTTCCGGTACAATAACATCAGTAAAATTGAAGGAATATTTAGTAAGAAAATCGACACCACTTTATCACCTAATCCAGCCTCTCTTGAAAGAGCTCCAATTATACTGAATTAGTTTTAAGGACCCTTTTCAAACCCATGAGCCTCTAATTCTCTCCAGATGCAAAGACAGAAATTTGGATAGTTAATACTAGAGGTTTAGACAGAATCCTTTAAGTGCTGCTTAGGGTATTTTTATCTCCCTTTCTACCTATTTATCGTTGATTACTTCTTCAAGGATATATTATAACAACACCAATTATAAGATCAAGCTCAATAGTGCTCTCACAAAAACTAACTGCCGCTTTTCCCTGTACCCTGTCTTCCTACAGATTACATATCACATATGGCTGAGGTTAATGTAAAAGCATGCACACACGCGTAACTATACATGCATTCAGATGGCACACATATACTGCTCTTAGGTAAAACAATGAAACTGCCTTGATCAGTACTCACCACACTGAGTTTCTACGTGAATGGTTTCAGATGAATAAATCAGTTTGATTTCCCTTTTCAGTGAGGGGGAAAGAAAGGAGATGTTTCGTCCTCTGCCTCCCTGGCCAAACGAGGGACCCAAACGCGAGCCTGATCCTCCCACCGGCTATAATCCAGTCAAGGGGCCTGGAGGCTGCAGGGGCGAGCTGGCCGCTCTGCGCTGCGCTCCGCGGGGAAGCGCTGCTGCGCGCAGCGCCGGGAGCGGGTCCGATGGTACGCGCGGAGCGGCGGCGGCAGCGGCCCCCCGCGGGTGACCGGCAGGCAACGGAGCTGGCCCTGCACCTGCGGCAGACCTTCGAGGCCGCCATCCTCACCACGCTCTATCCCCGCTCCCAGATCGACATCTACGTCCAGGTGACTGGGGCGAGCGGGATGGCTGGGGGGGGAGGCGTTGCCTCCAACCCCCTCACTGCCTCCCACCGCCCTCCATCGGTTTGCCACCCGCTCTTGTCACCTCACCCCCCGATCCTCTCACCGTCACCTTGCTGCCTCTGTTGTCACCACCCCTGTCCTCCCTTCACCTTGCCTCCCCCAGCATCATCTTGATGCCACCTGTCCCCTCACTGTTCCCCATCCCCTCACTGCCACCCCCGTTGTCCCCTTGCCCCCTGTCCCCTCACTGCCCCCATCATCACCTCACCAGCCTCCAGTGCCTGACCATCACCTCACCACCCCTATCCCCTCACTGCTCCGCATCATCACCTTGCTGTTACTCCCATCGCCCCCTCACTGACACTGCCATTGTCCTCCCGACGACCTCTCAATGCTCCTGTCCCGTGTTGTCCTCTCCATCCCCAACCGTCCCCAGATTCTGCAGGCGGATGGCGGGAACTACTGTGCGGGGGTGAACGCGGCGACGCTGGCGCTGATGGACGCCGGGATCCCCATGCGGGATTTTGTCTGTGCCAGCTCAGCTGGGCTGGCCGAGGACACTGCGCTGGCCGACCTGAGCTGGCCCGAGGAGGCGGCCGGGGGCCCGCGGCTGGCGCTGGCCCTGCTGCCAGCCTCGGGCCAGGTGGCCC